>CM044445.1:120494152-120512029 GCA_024363595.1 Xenopus borealis
AGTTGTGTGCTTAGACTGGTCACAAATGAAGAAACATTGGGCAGCCTGGTCTCATTGTTGTCAATCTTTCCCTTTATAGAAATCTGAAATGGGCAGCACTCCAGAATTTAATTAAAAAAGCCTTTATTTTCAGTAGCAGGGCAACATTCACAGCAACTTTTGCAAGCCTGTCACAGCTCTTTATCAAGTAATCTTTCCCTTTATACATTTCTGTTAGGAAACTAATCCTTCTATTCTCCTTGTTGGAGCTTCATGCTCCTCATTAAATGCTAAAACAAGTTTTGCGCCCTATCGCCAGGGAAATTTTCACTCGAGGCATCGTTACTCCAGAAATTCAGCTAATTTTACAGAAGGTTACCTCTTTCGCCAGAATTTTCTTCGCCAGCTTAGATGAACTGATAAAATGAAGCTAGATCCTCCTCAATCTTATATCAGTAACATCATATCCTGTATGCCTGAAAGTCAAAAAAGTTCTAACAAATGCTGGCATTTTTTCATAGTAAAAGCAGGATAGCCTTCAAAAATCCTAACTATTAAAGATTTTTTGTGTTAAAAATTATTTTCCAACCATTTGAGGGGCATGCCACATTTGTTTTAGGATGGGCTCAAGTAATAGGATATTAGAGGATTATTTTTGTCTTTATTGTGCTTGATTGGACATTTGTAATTATAAATGGTCCCTTCAAGCATTTACACCATCTGGTGGTGTGTCCAACAAGGCAGGTAGCCCTGTTATTACAACACATATTATTATATAATATGATTATATTTATTTATTTATCAATATTTTATAATAACTTTCATTATTTTCATCTCCATTGATACATGAAGTCACATTTTCAAAAGATACCTGCCTGTTCTAGCCAGGGGCAATTTGAATGGAAGGATGATTTTAAGCAGTGTTTCCCATACTACCATGACGGACAAACACTTTAAAATGTCCCATGTGACATTCCCTTCACTCCGCACTTTATTTTTCATGTTACTTTATGATAGGCTCATTTGTTTTTGAGGATAAATCATTATTTATTGTATCTTCTATGACTTTTTCTGTCCTCTGAAAAGACAAAGAAGTCCACATCCAACACTGGGATTTTTTCAGAGTAACAGTCACTGAGGTGAAAAAAGACACCCAAACGAATAGGTTTTCATTTTATCTGAGGTTAGTCATTGCCTCAGATAAATATTTTGAATCACTGGGATCTTCCTGACAACAAAAAAATCTATTTCAAATTAGCTAAAATCGAGAGGAACTTTTAATACTTTGTTAGGTAAATCCAACACTTATTTAAGAAATAAAAGCTGAGCTCCTGTCGATATTTCCGTACAAGTTTGCCCAAGGGATACACATCTTTAAAAGTTATGGAGCCCCTTTATAAAGCAATTGACAGACTTCATCAGAAATCAGAAGAATGGGGTCACTAAAAATGAGGTGCTGGATAAAAATGGTGATTAATACTTCCCATCTGTTCAGAAACTCTATATAGTATGTGTCCTGGAAGGTGAGAGTTCAGCTTCTCTAATCCACCAGACTTTTTTCATCACTGAAACCGTTTTTCTGAAGTTGCGGAACAGTAGTTCTCATAGATACATGAATCCGCCATACTTTCTTGATCCGAACTTTCCTGTATTCCCTTTTCTCTGATGCCTCGCTTAACAACTGCATAGTCAACTGAGTATTTGTCCTGAAAAACATGTGATCATCAGCCTCAATACCTTGACATTATTTATGCTGTTTAATTATCCAGATGCAATTGGTGTTTTGCCTATATGAGGCCTATCTTCCAATTGAATATGAGTATATGACATTGCCTTCTGTACTACTGTGGGATAAGTGTGATTACTCATTGTCATGATGAATCATAGTCACAGTCATTTATTAAAATTAGTGTTTCCTTGATTCAAACACAGGATCTTTGGGAAGTAAAGTCTAATATAGAATAAGGCTAGAAATAGTATTGTGTATACTAATCATAAACATGAACTTACTGCACCACAAGCCCAATCAAACAAATGATTTATGCTTTCAAAGTTGGCTGTCATCTTGTAACTTTGTTATACATCTTTGCAAGACCAAGACTGTGCACATGCTCAGTGTGATCTGGGCTAACCTTAGGGACCGTCATAAATGATCAAAACAGCACAAGTAAAATAATATCTGCCAGAAGCCGATACAGCAAGACTGATTAATAATCAGAATATACAGACTGCACTGGGCCCTGTGTTGTCATGTAATCTAATGTAGATTTTATAGTTTTTGTATTGTTTAATACAAACTTTCTCCAACTCTGCAGAACCATCTGTTTATACATGATCTTTGTCCCTGCAGCTGGAGTTGGAAACAGTAAGGGGATGTAAAGGCAAAAATAAAATCCAATACAAATCTCTACACAGTTGCCAACTGTGCAAAGCTGTTAGGGACCGTCTGACAATTCCTATCCACAGCAGTAAATGAAGGGAGAATCTCACTGCATACAGTCAGGTTTCTTATAAAAACTATACACATTTTTTTAATTAAAGTATATTGGAGATAGAAAGTAAAAATGGGATTTTAATTGTTAGCCTTTACATGCCCTTTAAATAGAATAATCATGCCTAACAAAAAATAGAACAAAATACTTTAAATGTTTTTTTCCAATATGCACCAGTTAATAGTGCTGCTCCAGCAGACTTCTGTACTGTAATCCATTTTTCAAAAGAGCAAACAGATTCTTTTATATTTCATGGGGCTAGACATATTGTCATTTTCCCAGCTGATCCAGTCATGTGACTTGTGCTCTGATACACTTCAGTCACTTTTTACTGATGCACAGCAGGCCATCAGCAGAACATTGGGAAGGTAACCAGATAACAGCTCCCTTGTAGATATAAGAACAACGCTCAATAGTAAAAATCCAGGTCCCACTGTGACTCCTTCAATTACACTGAGTAGGAGGAACAACAGCTTCTTTCTGAAAGCACATGACCAGGCAAAATTACCTGAGATGCACCTACACACCAATATTACAACTAAAAAAATGCACTTGTTGATTCAGGAATAACATTTCACATGGTAGACTGAATTGTTTGATGAGTAAACAGTTTAATTTATAAATAAAAATTACACCATAAAAATAATCCCTTTAATATAAATGATCAATGAAACTGTAATTGTTGCTTTCTTTCTATTATTCTTCTACACATTATTTATTTTATTCTGACTCTACTCAATTCAGCTTAAAATGGAATGGAAACAGATAATGAATAAATCCAGTCTGCAGTAGTACTTACTTGTTTAGGAGTTGCTGATGGAGTTGCTGTTGGAGTTAAAAATAAAAATTAAATGAGTATATTGTGGCGCAAATTTACTATTATTCCCTAATTCCCGAATTCAGACGAAATTCAATAAGAATTCGACTATCGAATGCTTATCGTATAGTTTTAGGCTATTTTTACTTCGATATTTGATTTTTCGATGAAATCATACGATCAAATACCGATCGTTCGATTTCACGAAAAAAAAACGTAAAATTTCCTTCGACCGCTCGAACAATTTGTACGATTCTAACGATCGAGGCGATTGATTGTACGAATGGTATTCGAGCAGGTGATAGAAAAAAAAGCCTATGGGGGGACCATGATCAATTCCAGAATACAAAAGGGATCTGAAGGCAAATATTTTAAAAATGGACATGTATAAAAGATCAAGTTGTTCTAGCTATACAGTACATTTCATTCTGCTTAGCAGTAATACTCACGGTTCCAGGCATGATTGATATTAACATAGATAAAATGATTATCTTCCTCAATCAAAGAGGCGTTCCTGCCTCCTGTAAATAATAAAAAAGGGTGAAGCAGAATATCTGTGTGACTGGTTGGTTCAAATATGTAGTACAGTAAGTGGGGGCATTCTAGCCACCTTTAAATTTCAAGAAAAGTGTAAAATGGAGATAGTTGACTTACCCTGCATGAACCCAGTTTGGTCATCTGAGATGTGGAGATGGTGGATAACTTTATTTATTCTACGTGCTAATAATTTCGCCAGTAATTTGATGTCTGTTGACAGCAAAGATATTGGCTGATAGACATCCATATGTGTGGGATCTCTGCTTGATTTGTGTAATAAAACTATGGAGGCCACATACATTGAAGGAGGGAGGTATCTCTCTTGCAGGGCGTACTGTAGTATTTGTAGTAAATAGGGATCAATGATTTCTTTGAACCTTTTATAGAGTTCTATTGGGATGCTGTCAGGCCCTGGGGCTTTTCGACTAGGAAAAGCATCTATGATAATGTACAACTCCCTAAGCGTTACTTCTTCTTCTAGATGAGCTCTACCATCATTTGACAGCTGGGGCAGCCTCAGGCTTGCTAAAAAATTTCTCCCTTTCCTCTGCTGTTGTAACATTTTTAGACTCGTATATTTGGGAATAATATGCGGTCAATAATTCCTGTATTACTTCAGGTTGTTCACATCTCATCCCTTGCTGGTTCACTAGTTTAGTTATTACTGGAGTAGTATTTTCAGCTTTAGATACTTATGCTAAGAGCTTATAACTCTTTCCCCACGTTCCAAGTAGGATGCCTTAGTGAATAATAATTTATATCTAGCCTTAGAAGAGAGATAAACAGAGCAATCTGATTGCGCTATTTGAAGGTTTTGATAATGTTGTGGAGTATGATTTTTATCGACCTCCGCCTCACATTCAGCGACTTTATTAGCCTCCATATTTGAATTACATTTAACAGAAGTAATTTCACTGTGAAGAACTCCTCTTGAGTATGCTTTAAAATGTTTCCCACACAACTAACGGATCTGCAGAGTTGACATTTTCTCAAAGAATTCCCTCATAATGGCAGCTATACACTGATCATTGTCAAATATGTCTAACCAGGCTGAGTTAATTGACCATCTTCTATTCATGTTATCCTGTGGAGTATGCCATGTGGCCTGAGAGGGGCATGATCTGAGATACCATGAGGCATATATATCGTCTTTAAAATACCAGTAACATCAAAAAATTTAATTGTTTTAAAGAAATAATACAAATATAATGCAGTTTTTCCCTGCACTGGTAACACTTCTATTGTTTATATAAATAAGCTGCTGTGTAGCCATGGGGGCAGCCATTCAAAGGAGAAAAGGCTCAAGTTACACAGCAGATACACATAGAAGATAAGCTCTGTAGAACATAATGTTATGTGTTATCCATTACTTATCCTGTGCCATATAGCCGATTTTCAATCTCAGCCATTGCTACTTAGCAGCATGTTTATTTGAACTATAGTAGTGTTAATGAAGCAAACAGATCACTTTTAGCAGCACAAGGCAACACTACATTATATTCTCATTACTTTAAAACACTGGTGTTACTGTTCTTTTCAACCCCACTAAAAGCCCTACTGACAGGAATATAAGATCAATCCGGGGTAGAGATAAATGTGAAGTTGGAAAACACAAATATTGAAGTTCAGTGGGGTACACATGCCTCCAACCCTCTACTAACACCATAACCTCAATTAATCTGGCCAAGTTAGTAAAACCAGTCTGCGGTGGATGTCTATGTAGCCTATCCAATTGCTGGTGCAAGACCGTATTGAACTCCCCTGCACATTTAAACATGCGGGCGGACTGTTATAAATGCAAGAAACTGGTGCATACACACGTCAGAATATGGAGGGGGATATACATATTGGCTAAGATTAGCTCTTTGGCTGCAATTTGACAGTGTATAAATACAAATCTACCCCATGGGTCAATTTTTATGGAAAGGGATCTTAAACATACTGATTTTTTAACTAATATGGACGTGCCTGTTATATAGGAGGAGTACACAGAATGGTAACACCACCCTTCCCAAGGTTTCTTAATCATATTCTACTTTTTAATATAATCCAAAGTCAACCTATGTTTTACTGGATCATTTAGTCCACTCACATTCCAACGTATTATTGAGTGACCCATTGTTACAAGGAATGGATAATATTGGAACCATTAAATTAGCTTATCACTTTTAAGAGCCCCGTGAGAAATGTAGTCAATGTGGTGAGCATGTTTGTTTCTACTATCCCAAATGCATCATTGAGTTGACAATTATCGATTTGTTTAACTTCAAAACTTCCCCAATTAACCCCTTCCACCCAGTAATTAAAAAAAATGTAATCATATTTTCCGAACTTGAATATTACCACCTGAGAAAATGCAAATTTTTCTGTGAATCCACGTGAGAAAATTTGCTCATTCCTAGTCATGCATCCTTACACAAGCCAGTTTTACAGTAATGTCATTATTAACTCTACCCAAGTGGCTGGTATTATTTATTATTTTACTGAAAATAAGCCTCATTCTCTAAACTGGGAAAAAGTAGCAGGAGCTTGATCATCATGGGTAGAGTAGGTCATTGGAGCAGTGTCTTTTGGAACAGAATCGGAGTCCGGAGCTGTTGGATATGGCTCAAGGGACAGTTTGTAAACTCACTGCCAATATCTAACATAGTAACATATAAACTTAGTTTAAAGGACACACATCCATCAAGTTCATCCTTTTAATTGTATATATAACTGCCTAACTGCTAGTTAATCCAGAGGAAGGCAAAAAACCCCATTCAAAGCCTTTCCAATTTGCCTCAGTGGGGGAAATTCCTTCCAGACTCCAAAATGCAATGGGGCCACTCCCTGGATCAACTTGTACTATGAGCTATATTCCATAACCCTGTATTTTCTCGATTCCTAAAAAGCCATCCAACTCCTTCTTAAAGCTAATGTTTCAGCGAGTATGGTTGATTCAGGGAGAGAAGTCCACATCTTCACAGCCCTCAATGTAAAAAAAACCCTTACCAATATTTAGCTGGAACTTCCTCTCTTCTAATCTTCTATCTAGCTTATAGTGTCACCAACTATACTTGTGGATGTTTATTTCCTTACCAGTATTGTTGACTGTCTGATCATCATCCAGTTCTGCTGAATTAAAAGTGCCTTCATTGTCTGATCTCTGGATGGTACTGTCATTTATAAATGAAAGAGATTATTAGCTCCTTAGAGGTTTTACAACAGGGACAAAAACTCCACATTGTTTTGCTAATATGGGTAAAAGGTTCAAATGTGCCCTGAAGCTCTAAAGCAATTACTTCTCTTGCCAAACCAAAATAATTTCCACTGAAAAGTGTTGACCTGTAATCTCAGAGGTGAGAAGGAGCCAGGTCAGAAAGCATGGTTAACTGTTGCATTGGCAATGGGTTTGGTGACAGAATTACTCCAGGGAATATGTAGGAAACAACTAGGAGACTCAAGTTAGTCGTGGAATCCTTTGGAGCTTTAAGTTTGGACAGGACTAAAGAAAGACAATGTTTATCAGGATATACTAGTGGTAATAGGAGATTAAACATTTTTGGTAGGTGTTTTCCGCTGTTGTCCAACTCTGTTGTGTGGTCCTGTGTGTAAAAATATGCAGTGATTCTAGAACAGAACACTAACTTGGGCCCTGAATTCTAGGTAGGCTCTAAAAATGTGTCCATGACTGTGAAGTGGCGCTGCAGTAAAGAGAAATCTTTGATAGATGATAGATTGTAAAGTGTGTGCAACCCCTCCAAAAAAGCCTGAATATCTGGGCTAAGTGGATGTCCTAGTAGATGTCACATCATTTTGAAGATAAATTCCTATAAATTCCTATTTTTGAGGATAAATATGAGAGGATAAAATAAAAGGAGTATTTTTGTACTCACCCGCTGGAAGTTCTGCAGTTTTCTGGAAAAACACAGAAAAGTTATCTAACACTGGCCTGAAAATGTTTGCAATCCTGAAAGTTATAAAGATTAATTTATGAACTCAAGTGCAAAAATGTTAACAGTGCTCATCCATGCATGTGGCTTAAGGTGTCCATAGACAGGGAGATTAGCATGTTTGGCGATATCGCCCACATTGAGGGGGGCATATCGGGCTAATCTGATCGTCGGCCCTAGGGCTCGACGATCGTATCATAATGGAGGCCATATGGGCGGTCAGATCACGGGACCACATACATGCAGAGATGCGCCCATGATCTGACTGGGTTTTTTAACCTGCCCGACTTTCGGCCAGGTACCGATTGGGGGAGCCCTTGGTCTGTCTGCAGCTTTTACCGGCCCATGTATGAAGGCCTTTACACCTTCTGCTGGACACCAAGGTGCTTATTAAGAGCAAAGCTTATTAAGGTGTAATGTACAAGGCCCTGAAATTAACTATTCCCTTGGTTATTGAATTTTGAGAGTAGTATGTGAAAAACATGGGGATTCACACAGATATTTAGAACTTTGCAGTTGAGTAACTACATGTTACTGGGCTCCACAGGAAATTCCAGTTAGGGCCCTAAAATTTTGCTGTTGATGTTTACCAATTCTGACATGATAAATTACTCATTAATTAGGTCCTCAATGGGCCCACTAGCATCCATAGGGTCTGCTTCTTCTGTAGTTACCCCCATGGAACTTTGCAGCAAGATCTGTTTTGATAAATTAACCAGCAATAAAAGATGATCCTGGAGAACCATGAAAATCAGTTGCTGTGTTTATTAGCTTTTCATGCACAACATGTTTCGAGTCAACAGACTCTTCCTCAGGTGCTTCAGAGTCTGTTCGCATGAAAAGCTAATAAACACAGCAAACTGATTTTCAAGGTTCTCCAGGATCATCTTTTATTGCTGATTATTGAAATTAAGTGACCCGACAGAGCCACTTTCCTGTTGATTGAACTGAGCAAATTAAATACAAAGGGAGGATATCACCATACTACTTTTGATTATCTTTGATAAATTAACCTTGTTTGGTTGATTTAAATACGTATGCAAAGCCATGCTAAGAAATGAATAGTGCATCCTGTTCATCTACCTGTTTTAGAACAGTGCCGATTGATTAGTGGTGTTAATTTGTGCCTGAACTTGAAGATTATTATGGCAGTAGAAGCCATTAGTACCCCGATCAGCATCCCCATGAGTACTGGTGTCCGGTGCTTGTGTCTTCTCTCTACAAAGAAAGGACACAGAGTGTGGTGAGTTATTGCTTTAGTAATATAGAGAAACAACCTTCTTACTCCACTCTCCAGTAGTGTGAATGTTAAACAGCCATTGTTCCCTCCATTGTGTTGTGTCTGTTGGAGATTATCAGGTAGCGATTGTTTTAACCAATCAAGAATTGATACAGCTTGACCAATAGGTAGATATGGATATAGGCATCTCTAACTACTAGGGCCCTTACACACGGGCGTTTTTACCTGCGCTCCTCTGCGTTGCGTTTTGCGGCGTTCAGCCGCAGGGGAGCGCAGGTATAGACGCACTCAATTATTTTCAATGGGGCTGTACTCACATAAACGCATGTAGACGCCGAACACAGGAAAAATGCAGCATGTTGCATCTGAACCTGCGTTTGGCGCCTACATGTGTTCGTGTGAGTACAGCCCCATTGAAAATAATTGAGTTCGTCTATACCTGCGCTCCCCTGCGGCTGAACGCCGCAAAACGCAACACAGAGGAGTGCAGGTAAAAATGCCCGTGTGTAAGGGCCCTTAGAGAGGAAAACCTCACCAGAGCACTGGTAGAGCCCAGAAATATCCATTCCAAATAAAAGCTTCTTTAGAAACCTTTCATTTAGTACACTGACCTGAGTCCCTTAAGTTCATTTACAAATAAAAGTCAAGGTGGTCCATCCATAAAGAACAACATTTTTTCCATCATACTGGTTGGTACCCAGTAAGTCTGATAGTTAAGGACCATAGTGCCACAAGTAACCTGACACCTGTGTTCAAGGGGAGCTAGGCGTACAACAGGGCCATACAGTGTATATAAATAAGTACTTCGAATTATTATTAATTTTTTTTAAATTTTGATAAAAATTGTTCTTGGGTTCCCAGGATGATGGGGCATTCAGATAATTGTAAGGCCTTAGCTGGTAATGTAAGAAAAAGAATTACCGATCTGCAGGCAGCAAACTGCTGAAACTGAACTTTTAATTGGTTGCCAAGGGTAAGGAGCTCTGTGCAAAGGTTGTGCAGTTGATTTCATTCCCCTGTTAGACTGCAACCTAATAGTGATGGGCGAATCTATCCCTTTTCACTTCTCCAAAAATTTGCGAATTTCCAGCGAAATTCGAGAATTGGTGAAAAATTAGCAAAACGACACACTTGCCAAAAATAAATTTTTGGGTGACAAAAATTGATGCGCAACAATTTTTTTTTGACAGACAGCTATTTTTTCCACCCATTACCGTTTGGCAGTTTCATTTTCACAGCAAAATTTCTAATCATCATTATGATGTCTTCCCTTAACCAAACCTGCCCTGCACCCTGCTGAACGTCACTACAACTTGTTTTTTGTAAAATTTTTACAGCTCTTCACAACATCTGGATTTTTCCACCCAAATTCTGAGAGATTTGTGGATATTCCGCAAGTACCCGGACTTTACCTTTTTGGCTTTCAGTGTATAACACTAAGGTGAAAACATCTGGTTACGTGGCACCATCTGCTGGCTGTTTACTTTTCTCCCAAATGTATATAAGTCTGTAGCTGACACAGAGAATTCATTTTGCAAAGTGCATGGCAGGGTCCAAAAGTGCTAAAAATGTGTTTAAACTGCCTTGTTGCTTGCACATTGCACTCGTGTCTCACATTATGATGGGACAGGCATATATGCGCAGTGATGGTCTCACTATTTCAGAAATATTGCGCAAACTCTATTGCTGGCTCCATCTATTCTTAATTACTCCCAGCCTGCTTCTTGGACCAGCCTCAGCCCAACTGTTGAACAGAACTGCATTGTCACCAAGAACGGTCATAACCTAGTCTTCAGTTTGTCCTGTATTTGCATAAACCATCAATGGCTTGTGACTACTTCTGTGTCTCATAAAAGCCAACTTGGATATGCCATTCTTTACATTCTTTCTCTCTAGCATATTTGATTGTAAAAATAGGATTGGGAATAACCCTAGAATGTAGCATTAAAAACACCTTTCCGTAATCTCCAATGTTAAAGGGTAGGCTGAAGTCTTTGTAGAAGAATACATTAAATATTGAGCAATACTGAGCAGTACTTGTCTTATAAATTGAACTTAGTTGGACCATTGCAACATAATTTCCTGTGAATGGAAGGCATTACTTGAGTTAAACCCCAGAATTTACAGCAGCTTATTTTTATTTTATGAAGAGTAGGGACCCTGAGGTTTAGGTATGGTTTGCTCATGCAGTTCCCCTAGTTTGGGCACCTAGGTGGTTCTTTGATATACCCCAGCAGCTATGTCCATTTTCCTGGGTCTATTGTAATTTAAGGTTTGACAACTTGGTGGCAGTGGTATAATAAAAGGGGTATACCCCCAAGTGCTCAAGGTCTTTTCTGGGGCCTCACTTCTCTGGGAGGTTGTTACAGTCCCAGGATCCAATTATTTAAGTTTGGTTTAGGCCAGTTAGTGACAGACATATTTGTTACAGGAAAGCTCAGAGCAGCTTCTGCTTCAACAAAGAGAAATACAGGATTTAGGACCCTGAGGTATGTGAACCACTAGAACAGGGACATCAGTGGGTGAGTTGAGGACCAGATAGGGGGCCAAGACCTCAGGCTAAGGATCCCTTTATGAAGGTACTTTGTGCCTATGTAAATATGAATTAAAGCATAATGAGATTTGTGTGACAAATGTTAAAACTCACCCAGTATCCAAAGACGTGTCATGTTGCTCCTCTTCCTCACACTGTCAGGTGGAGTTTGTACCTCACAGGTATAATTCCCAGAATCCTCCAGCTGAGCTGAGGGGACTCCATATTGGTTGGATAAACTGAAATTCTGCACATTGTGCCCATTTCTGTAGAAAGCGAACTGCAACTTTTTAGTTGCTCCGCAGGGGCTGAGCTTTGTGTCACATGTTATGGTCATGTTATCTCCTTCTGTCACATGATCTGGACTCACTTTTATTTGTGGGACAGGGAAGAGCTCTTGAAATGAACACGAGTGATGCAGGATATAAAGAATACAATGAGAATAAATACATAAGTACTATGAGTTTCAATACACAGTAGGAATGAGACCCTGCCACGAAAAGCTAACAACGTTTTTCAAATATTTTTGATTACATAAATTAAAAGAAATTATTAAGGTAATTTACAAAGTGAAACAACCTCTTGTGGTCACTGGTTTAGGTTAGTTCTATAGGGGGGGTCAATGGGAGACAGTTGTAGTTAAGCTTTCTCTATGTACCACTCTACTTGCTCTCTGTCCTCATTCTCTATCACCCTTGTCCAAGTCTCTTCCAAAAACCCATATTAGGTCACTGTCTTATTATATGTTGTATCCTGAAGACTTTACAGCCATAAAGTGTTCATCTTTACTAAAAATGCTAATTTATCAGCTTGGATTACAATAACAAATTTCCAATATAATTTTGGTGAAGTCCCTTTCACTGATACATATATACATACATTGCATTTGTGGTTTATCACATAAGGATATTCTTTGTCTTTCAAATTTACTGACCATTCTTTCACCTGTGATGGATATAACTTGTTCATCAAAAATCTTAGGCTCATTACTAAGACAAGTACATTTGTGTGTGTCAGATGTAATTTTATTTACTCTCCCAGTCAATACCAAATATTTTTTGGAGAAAGAGTTTATGAGCTCTTTGTACTTGTGAAGTGTTTTCCAAGTATTTTTAAAAGTGAGTGTGACATCTCAAAAAAAGTTAATGAAATGTTTTTTTTCAGCTATTTTTTATGATAAAGGTTTTTGGGCAAAAACTAGAATTGTTAGAGAAAAAAATAGAATTTTTCAAGATTTATTATACCCCGAAGCTGCAAAAAGTACAAATATGAAAATCCGCCATCTCAAGCCTGCTGAGGTCATGTAGAAGTCAATGGCAGATGTCCCTTCTCCAGTTTGAATATATTCTGTTCTGTGCTAGGGTTTTGACAATAAACCTTGTCTGCCTGCTTGACTACTTTGACCTCTCCAATCTGACCCTTGCCTGTTTGCTGACTATTCTACGATCTCCAATCCCGATCCTAGCCTGTCTGACCATTCTCTGAACTCTGCTTGTACTGACCTGGCCCGTCTGACTATTCCTGAACTCCGCTTGTGCTTCCCGAACACGCTTGCCTGTCTGGTCCTCCTGTGTGTGGGTCTTCCATAAAATCATCCCCCTTTGCTCACTTAGTTCTTCTCTTATTAAGACCTGACAGCATCCAATTAACTGAGGGCTCCTCCCAAAGTGAAAGGCGGCTGTTATAGGCAGAAGCAAGAGCCGAGACCAGGGAGCTCAGCTTTGGTTCTGGATTTTGGGTGCAGAACGTGACACTTTGTTTATACAGTGTGTATTTTGCTTATCTACTGCTACTAAGAGGACAGTAACTCTCTTATCCTGTCACTATTTCTAGTAATACCAAGAAACCAGGGGCAGAGTAGGTATTAAGCCTTCCAACACTTCTCCTTTTATTCTCTTGGCATCAGTAGTGGGTGGGATTATGACATATCAGAGTGGCAAAATGAATGGGTTGGGCTGGAAAGCAGGTAAGTAGGTGGGGAAATGGGCAGTATGGGTGGGAAATTGGCAGATCTAAGAAGAAGACAAGTCTGAAGGTGTTTTACCGGCAACTACACTGTCAGTATATTTCTAATACCAGTGCCTGCCGTAGATGCTGATTTTTCTGCAGGGGCGATTCATATATTACTGCCGCCTGATGCTGCTTTTTTTGCCACCCTTGGTAACATGGGGGGCACTGCCGCCTGAGGCGAGTGCCTCAACTCGCCTCATTGGTGGAGTGCCCCTGTTTTTCCAACTGGGCCAGTCAAATACTAACCAGGTGGCAACTATACTTCTCCTTGGTCCCTGACCATTGATCCCACCATCATTTTACCACTTTCTTCAAAAATATTCTTATAAACAGTAGCACTTACAAATGGGCAAAGGCAATGAGGAGAAATGAGAACCAGTGTCAACTGTCTATTACAGGATGTCATGTCAATAACCAGTACAATTGTTAAGGGGCTGTTACAGAGCATTTTGCTCATTTAAACTTACCACCTTTACCTATTCTAACAGGGTCACTTCTTTTACTTCCTGGTATCTGGCACTGGTAATTCCCACTGTCGTTCTCATGATCGTGCCGAAGTGTAAAGGTCTTCTGTATGTTAGATATCCAGTCTCCATCTTTGTACCAGACATACCTCCAGTTTATGGCAGATTCCACTTTACATTTCAGTGTACATTTTGGTTTAATGGACACCGAAGGTTTAATTCCAGCTCCTGCAAACATTACAGAATGCAAATTGATCATGCAATTTGTTAATTAAAGCCTGGATTAAAATAACAAAAATAAGAAATGAACTTCGTTCAACACTAAAACATCAGCTGTGGCAGTGGGCCTCCAACTGCAATGTCAATTTCTCCCATGATATCAGTAAACTCTGCCTCCTAAAAAAAAATATTTGGAGCTGTTGGAGGAGGCTGGTGGTCACAAAATCAGAGATAACATTCCACTCCCTCCTGCTCAGACATTACAGCTGGGAAAGGGCATGATAGGGAAGCAAAGCTGAACAAAATAAAATCACATGGTGAGCCTGGAGCTGAAGGAGGAAACTGAATTGGGTGGCAAAATAAAAGTATAGTAACATAGTAAGTTAGGTTGACACACATCAATAAAGTTCAACTGCCTAACTGCTAGTTGATCCAGAGAAAGACAAATCTAAATTTCAAAGCTCTGCAATTTGCCTCAGGGGGAGAAAAATGAATTCCTGACTCCAAGTTGGCAGTGCCTGGATCAACTTGTACTATGAGCTGTCATCAATAACCCTGTATTCCCTCACTTGCTAAACACCATCCAACCCCTTCTTATACCTATCTAATGTATCAGCCTGTACCACTGATTCACTTTCCTTCCCTGTAACACCCCTTTCCCTCCTTTCCTCTAATCTCATTGTCTGCTGGGAGGAGCTACTGGTGAATAAAGCATCCAACCCCTTCTTATACCTATCTAATGTATCAGCCTGTACCACTGATTCAGAGAACGAAATTCCACATCTTCACAGCTCTCACTGTAAAAAACCTCTTTGAATATTTTGACAAAAACTCTTTCTTCTACTCCCAATGGGTGCCAAGGTGTCAGTTAGAATGACCAAGCATGAACAGCCCTAACTTGGCCAGCTTTACC
The DNA here is from genome assembly GCA_024363595.1 of Xenopus borealis. NCBI lineage: Eukaryota > Metazoa > Chordata > Amphibia > Anura > Pipidae > Xenopus > Xenopus borealis. The sequence goes on from CM044445.1 coordinate 120,509,289, forward strand.
TCAAAGGTAATATTTTCCAAACCATACCATCTTTATATGGTCACAGAACCCCTCAGTGACTTCTAATATCCTTATCATTTACAGTAGGGGGTACATTATCCCTTATAATACATGAGTGATACTCACAGCTCCCTGTATAACTCAGCCTGCAGCCTTGTGACTTTATATAGTTACATAGTTAAATTGGGTTGAAAAAAGACAAAGTCCATCAAGTTCAACCCCTCCAAATTAAAACCCAGCATATAAACACACACCTCCACTCTTTCACACAAACCATATATGCCCATAGCTATACTAACTGTAGAGTTTAGTATCACAATAGCCTTTGATATTATGTCTGTCCTGTAAATCATCCCCCTCTTATAGTCATTAACAGAATCAGCATCACAACATCACCCGGCAGTGCATTCCACAACCTCACTGTCCTCACTGTGAAGAACCACCTACTCTGTTCCTTTAAATGAAAGTCCTTTTCTTCTAGTCTGAAGGGGTGGCCTCTGGTGATCCTCTTTATGGGTAATATTTGTCTATAATGTCCTCTAATGTATTTAGTGTAAAGTGGAATCATGTTCCAGAGAAAACAACCCCAACCTTTATTTGCTTTAATAGCTACAGAATGACACTGCCCAGAATTAGACAACTTGTTATCTATAAAAACCCCAAGATCCTTCTCACTTAAGGAAACTCCCAACACAGAACCCCTCAGTGACTTCTAATATCCTTATTGTTTACAGTAAGGGAAACATTATGTTCTACGATTTACCTGCAACATTAATAAATTCCTTGTTACTGTGTGTAGAATTGTATTGATCATATTCTTTAGAACAACTGTAATTGCCACTCATATTTTTTATTGCTTTTCCAGCCTGAAAAATAGAACCAGTGCCTGGGAAATCCATGGTAATGTTGTTATTGTAAAACCGAACATGTTTGGTATCGTTTTTAAGTCGACTGTGACATCTAAGAGACAGGGAATCTCCTTTAGAAACAGAAGGTGGAGCCTGTAGGACGACTGGGCCTTTAAACAAAAAAAGTGAGAGTTATGTAAAATAATACAGCAAGCCTAATGCATAGGAGTGTCTACATCACAGTATGAGCTTTCTTTCTAGTTGTCCTTTAAATTCAAAATGGGTCAGAGCCTACATAATAGTGATGGGGATGACTAGGTGAATGTACAGTAAGTGGCTGTAACTGTGGCGGATCAAGATCATGGCTTGAAATTAGTGATGGGCGAATCTCCAGTGATTCGCTTCGCCGGAAAATTTGCGAATTTCCAGAGAAATTCGCGAATCGGTGAAAAATTTGTGAAAAAAGTCGCGGGACGCTTCGTTTTCGGGGCGTCGTGTCAAAGACGTCGTGCGACTTGTTTTTTCGGCGAATTTTCGCCAAACGAAATTTCGCTGGTGATTCGCAAATAAATTTGCCCATCACTACTTGAAATGTCCCTCGTATCCACCTGGAAATACTGGTAGGTATTGATTACAATGTATAAATCATGTTTTTTACTTGTGTTTGTATGATAACCATCTGTATCCCTTCTACCAGATACCACAGAGAAGGTTCTATTAGGTTATATTTTGTTGATAATTAGAAATAAGAGTCAGAAATATGAGGAATGTTAGAATTTTTTTAGGTGGCATAACTCACCAATAGTAAAATCCAGTTGTACTGCATCACTTTTTTCACTGGTACCAGCCTGGCACTGATAATTCCCTCTGTCCTCCGGCCCAGCAGCCTGAATAGTATAATTCTTCTCATAATGACTTAATGTTGTATTATCTCTGTACCAGGAATATCTCGTCTCCTCCTCGGGGGTGGGATCCAGGTTACAGGTTAGAGTTACAGAATCATTAAAGAGAATCGGGACCCAGTTTGGTGAGAGGGAGACCACGGGTCGGACAGAAGCTTCAGTAGGAAACTCACAGACTGATCACACAAAGAAACACGTGTAAGAATAAATCATTGATATTTTACTTTATTTTTTAATGAATGTTCGTTAGACAATAAGGGAATAGGACTTTTTTTTATTGACAAAATAAACCTTGGCCAGAAAAAAGATCAAGCAGTAATTTGTTCTCAGTAATATTCACATATGTACAGGTAAGGACTCATGCTGTTAAATCTTCTACTAGTTTGGTAATTCCCCATATAGTATGATTTTCCTCTATTAACCAGGAAAGTCAAAACACCTGTAACTTACAGTGATGGGCATAATTTATTCGCCAGGCGCAAATTCGCTGCAAATTCCCGCGATTCGCCGACGGTGAATACATTTGCAAAACGCCAGCGAAAATTCGCTGGCATAAAAAAAATAAAAAAAAAACAAGTTGTGTGCCGAAATTGCCGCGACGTGCATAGGAAACGACGCAACGTTTTGAAAACAGCGCGGCGTGCATCAAAATCGACGCGTCAAAAACGTGCCACGACTCGTTTCACTAATTATTTTGCCAATTTGCGAATTTTGCTGGAAATTCGCGAATTTTTTGGTGAAGCGAAACGGGATAGATTCGCCCATCACTAGTAGCTTACAGTAGATGCACCTTAAAGGTACAATCCCTGTAGTGTAAGTTGAAGTCACAGGGGTCCTGTGAGTAAGGTATTTAGTTAGTGGTAAGTGAGCTCCTGTAGAATAGAGTCTCTTGAGGAAGTGATGTCTCACGAAACGCATATTGCTGTAACCACTTTATCTCAATTACTACAATGGCTCTACATGATTACTGGCTTTTTGTATTCATAAAAAA
>CM044445.1:120513288-120526201 GCA_024363595.1 Xenopus borealis
AGTTCGCGCCATCCCTAACCATCAGCACCATCAGCACCCAACCTCACTAATGCATTTATAATGTTAATAAAATTGATGATCATCTGGTTATTGAATATCCACTGACAAAGTTATTTGTGTCATATATGAAGGACCATCTCTAAACCCCATCCATGTTGTAGATCATTAAAGTGTGGTTTTTAGAAACTGGAAATCACCTGGGAGAAGATAGTTATATACAACAATTGATAAAGTTGGTTTTCTAAGATAAAGTCAGCAACCTCATTACATTGCTGAAAATGATGTTCGAAGCAGCTGGTTCTCTTATTTAAAGTTACATGTTTACTGATGGGCGAAACGGGCGCGTTTCGCTTCGCCGAAAAATTCGCGAATTTCCAGAGAAATTTGCGAATTTTTCGCTGATTCGCGAAATGAGTCGCGCGTCGTTTTTGACGCGAGTCGCTTTTTACGCGCGTCGCGTCGTTTCCGACGCGCCGCGTCAAAAACGACGCGCAACTCGTTTTTGACGCGCGAATTTTTTTGGGCAAATTTTTTTGCCAGTTTCGCGAATTTAATCTCCAGCGGCGAATCGCGGGAATAAGCCGCGAATTCGCCCCTGGCGAATAAATTCGCCCATCACTATACATGTTGTTATCTTTCAGTAGATGCCTAGTAGGGGCTACTACACTGGTACATTCCACCATTGTCTTCCAGGACTTCACAACATCATTGTTCACTCTGTCTAGAGTACCTTCTTAATGGTAGATGGCAACCAGTAGAATCTCCATCACTGTCCATTTTGGTTGACAGGAGAGGGCCACCTGCTTCTTTCTACATATTAGACACATGGTCTGACAAACATCTGTCATTCCTAACAAAAAGTAGATCCTACTGGACAATTGTGACCTTCTTCTGATTTTTTAAGATGCAAGCATAGTCAGCATATACTGTATGGACTGACAATGGTTGCAGAGAATGTTTGGAGGGTGCAGAACAGTATAATAAATAACAATTGTCCTGTGAGTCAAATTATAAAGGTATAATATTGCTAATATCTGATACAGTTACATACAGTACTTTATCATTAGTGATGGGCGAATAAATTCGCCAGACACAAATTAGCGGCGATGTTCCATGTTTCACTGCAAGGGAATTAATTCACGCAACTGCTGTGACAATTCTCCTCCAAAAAAATCCACAGTGTAAAAAAAATTGGCGCACGTCAAAATTGACACGTGTCAAAATTATTTGGATGCCCATTGACTTTGCATTTGGTCCAAATAGACATGCGTATAAAAATTGTTGCTTGCATCAAAATTATTTTGACGCCCATTGAATACAATGTATTTTGCAAATTTTTCTCAGTTTTCCCATAGTTTTTTTTTTTTATTGTTTTTATTTGGTTTTCATATAACATTTAAAACAAACAATAGGAACTGAAAAATAATCAAAATAATCAAGAGTTTGACAGAATAGGAGGAACAATTTAAAATATTATCCATAGATTGCATGTATCAGTCTTTTATAATATAGCATCAAATGGTCCACAAACTAAGTGTGATTTAAATACTTATATGTTACTTACAGACAGTAGCCTGTTAATGTGGTGACTCCTGGGGGGTGAATGACGGTCTTGTTCTTGGGATCCAAGCAAGTTTTGGACATATAGGTTTGTATCTTGTATCGCTTTGTTGTTAAGAAGGAGTTCCATATCAAACCAAGTGGTATGTCGAAATGTGTACATCGTTATACAGTATGTCTCGTGTGTGTGGGGAATGAGGCTATATAATCCTTCCAAGTTGAGAAAAATTTGTCAATGTGAAGTTCTTTATTTGTGTTGGTTTCTAGCCAGTCCATATGGAAAATGTGGTAAAGTTTTTGTTTAACTAAAGCAAGTTGCGGTATTGAGGAAGAAAGCCATTGGTGAAGTATTGTTTTCCTTGCTGCAGCCATTACCCTTACTGCCAGGCATCTCTCTGATCGTGTTAATTTTGATTGTGGTGGGGGTATGCCAAATAGTAACCACATCGGGGTCAGGGGAGTTGTCTGTTGTGTCAAAGATTTCCAATATTCCTGCACCTGTCCCCAAAATTGTTGTATGATCGGACATAGCCATAAACAGTGTATAAGGTCTGCCCGTGGTTGCTGACATCTTAAGCATTTGTCATTGTCTAATGAGCCTATGCGGTATCGCCTGAGCGGGGTAAGATAGAAATTGTGTAGGATTTGTAATGACATTTCTTGATATTTATTAGCCGAGAGTGTCCGCATAATTTTGGTACTGTATGGTATTGGAGAATTTGAGAGGCTTCCGTCTGTGGAAGTGCTACAGTCCATTTAGATAGAAAAGTGTCTGCTGCTTCACTTTGAATTGTGGTTCTGATTGCCTTATATATCTGAGATGTAGTTTTGTGTGTATCTTTTCTGGGCCATAGTGTATTTATTCTGGGGACAAATGTCTTAGAATTTTTGCGGTGAAATGGGTGATCTGAAGGGAGAGCAGATAATTATTAGATAGGAATGTAAATTTTTGAATCAGAGTTTGTTTTGGTATTGTGAAATTGTCACTCACGATGTCTTTGACTAATCTTAGGATTTGATCCTGCCAGTCTACCACTGTTTGATTGTTCTCCCCTATTGGAAATGTTGGGTTTCCGATCCAGGTTAAATAACTCGAGTATTCCGGGGTCAATTTGTATCTGCGTCTCACTGAGATCCATGTTTTGTATGAGTCAATGAATAGGGGATGTTCCAGCATGTCTTGGGAAATGTTTTTAAGTGGGGAATGGAGGAGTACATTGAGTGATGTTCCACCTGTTAAAAGGCTATCTACTTCCATCAAGGTGTAGATATCTCTGTTATGTATCCAGTCGCCTACGAATCTTAAGAGAGATGCTTCATTGTATTCTTTTATATTTGGAAGGTTTACCCCTCCATTTTCTTTAGTTTGTTGTAATTTAAAGAAGCCTATTCTTGGCCTCTTTCCCTTCCATATAAAGTTACGGTGCATTTTGAGTATTCTCTTTTGGTCAGCTGGTTTTATACTATAAGGTAGCATCTGTATTTTGTATAAAATTTTTGGAAATAGTATAATTTTTATTAGATGGATTCTGCCTAAAAAAACTGAGGTTTAGAGAATTCAATTTTGTAGCTCTTGCTGTAAGTTATCTATGGTCTGGCGAATATTAAGTGCATAGATGTCGGTGTGTCGTTTTGGCAGTTTAATTCCTAGGTAAGTTATATAGGATTTTGCTGGCTTAAAGGGAAAATCATTGCTTCTATTTTTTGATTTGTCAGCCCCTAGTTCCAGTGCTTCCGATTTAGCCAGGTTAATTTTGAAGCCCGCAAAAGTACCAAAAGTGTCTATCGTTTCTAGTATTGTGGGTAATTCTGTTTTGGGGTCATTGACGAAAAGTAAAATATCATCTGCGAATGCCATTATTTTATGTCTGGTGTGTCCAAGTGGAATGCCAGTGAATGTCTCGTCTTTCAGTAACTGCTTTATTAAAGGTTCTAACGCTATATTGAATAGTAGAGGGGAGAGAGGACAGCCTTGTCTGGTGCCTCTCTGAATTTCAAATGTATCTGAGTTAAATCCATTAACTGTAAGGAAGTTTGGGGAGAGTCATATAGCACTTTGAATAGGTTTAGCATATTTATTCCAAAATGTTGAAACTTTAATAATCTCTTTATGTGTATATGTGCAATCCTGTCAAAGGCCTTATCTGCATCTAAGTTTAACATTCCATGTTTTCTTTTTTCTATGTTGCAGTGATAGATGGTGGCTATTGCTTTCCTAATGGCACATACCGGATATAGTTACATAGTTAAATTGGGTTGAAAAAAGACAGAGTCCATCAAGTTCAACCCCTCCAAATTAAAAACCCAGCATACATACACACACACATCCCCACTCTTTCACAAAACCATATGTGCCCATATCTATACTAACTGTAGAGTTTAGTATCAAAATAGCCTTTGATATTATGTCTGTCCAAAAAATCATCCAAGCCCCTCTTAAAAGCATCAACAGAATCAGCCATCACAACATCACCCGGCAGTGCATTCCACAACCTCACCGTCGTGACTGTGAAGAACCACCTACGCTGCTTCAAATGAAAGTCCTTTTCTTCTAGTCTGAAGGGGTGGCCTCTGGTGCGGTGATCCTCTTTATGGGTTAAAAAGGTCCCCTGATATTTGTCTATAATGTCCTCGAATATATTTGTAAAGTGTAATCATGTCCCCTCGCAAGTGCCTTTTTTCCAGAGAAAACAACCCCAACCTGGGCAGCCTCCCCTCATAATTTAAGTCTTCCATCCCTCTAACCAGTTTAGTTGCACTTAGTCTCTGCACTCTCTCTAGCTCATTTACATCCCTCCTAAGGACTGGAGTCCAAAACTGCACTGCATACTCCAGATGAGGCCTTACTAGGGATCTATAAAGAGGTATAATTATGTTTTCAATCCTTGAGTTTATGCCCTTTTATATGCAAGAGAGAACTTTATTTGCTTTAGTAGCTACAGAATGACACTGCCCAGAATTAGACAACTTGTTATCTATAAAAACCCCAAGATCCTTCTCACTTAAGGAAACTCCCACCACACTGCCATTTAGTGTATAACTTGCATTTATATTATTTTTGCCAAAGTGCATAACCCTCATTTATCATTATTGAACCTCATTTTCCATATTGCTGCAAAGTGGCAGCTATACCTATACCTCTGCACAATTTAGTATCATCTGCAAAAATAGAAACCGCACTTTCAATGCCCACATGCAGGTCATTAATAAACAAGTTGAAAAGCAAGGGACCCAGTACAGAGCCCTGCGGTACCCCACTAACAACACTGGTCCAATTAGAAAATGTTCCATTTACCACTCTTTGAAGTCTATCTTTTAGCCAGTTCTTTATCCAGGTACAAATACTATGTTCCAGGCCAACATATCTTTTTTGAAGGAAACCCATCTGGTTTGCGGTAAGTATGTTGGGGAAGATTGATTTCCTTTTAGGACATTATTGTATATTGTTGTTAATAAAGGGGTTACCTCTGGGCTTAAAATTTTATAAAACTCCACTCCAAAACCATCTGGACCCAGGGATTTACCATTTTTAAATGTTGAGATAGTCATGGATATCTCTGTTTCCGTTACAGGTGCATCGAGAATTTCCCTCTCCTGGACTGAAAGTTTATGCAAATGAGCTGTTTGGAGAAATTTCAGACCAATTTCTGGGGAGTCAGGAGTTTGTTGGTAAAGTTTCTTATAGTGAGATGTCATTGTGTTTGTTATATCTTTGGTACTGTGGGCCCATCCTGTTTGGGTTTTAAGTTTCTGAATAAAAGTGTTTGATTTTTGTTTTTTAACTAAATTTACTAACAGTTTCCCTGATTTGTTTCCCCATCGATAGAACCTATTTGCTGTATGGCTCAATTTGTATTGCATCTGTTCGGTCAATAAAGTATTGAAAAGAGTCTTTGTTTTCTCTCCTTGACCTGGCCAGGTCAACAAATGTGAGTTTGTCCAAGACCTTCCCTGGGCTTTAATCAGCCCTCCATCATCTTTTGCAGGGTTTTGATGTATTTAGATGCATCCTTCAGGTTTTCAAAAAATCGTGGACCTTCGTTAGTTTTGCTGAAGATCTTCAACTTTGCCGAATGCAGCAGTGAAAATTTGTATCCTGTTGAGTACACAGATTTGCATAGTGTGGAGAATTCTCTTCTTTTTGCGGAGACTAAGGCTGAGTAGTCTTGAAAGATTTGCAATTCGGTGTTCCTCAAACGTTAGGTTCTTTGTCTTTCTGTATGCCTCTAGGATTGCTGTTTTATCCGCAAAGTTCAAGATCTTAAAGATCACTTATCTAGGTCTTGGTCTGGATTCTTGTTGAATGGGGCCAATCCGATGCTATCTTTCTATCTGGAAAGGTGGGGGTGACAGAGGCATTTGGAGGGCTCTGGGCAGCCAGTCGGTTAGGAGGTTTTCCAGATCTTTTCCTTTAACCGTTTCTGGGACCTCAACGAGTCTCAGATTGTTCCATCTGCTTCTGTTCTCAAGGTCTTCGATTTTCTCTGCCATGATAGTGATTTCCTTTTGTTGGGTATCAATAATGCATTGTGCTTTGTTCACCTCCTCCTCTAAGGATGTTATCCTGTCTTCTGCCTCTGTTAGCCTTTGTGAGTGAGTGGTTATTTCTTGGAGGACTTCAGTTATTGAGTCCTTTATGGGAGCCAATTTTTGGTCCAACAAAGGACCGAGGATCTGTATAAAGTCTTCCCCCAACGATGGAGAGGATCCCATTTGGGAATGTTGGGATACAGGGTCATTCTCTAGTTGAGGTTGTCCTGTAGATTTTTTTGTGTCTTTTGGTTTAATTGATTTATTTGTTTTGGACGGCATTGTTGTGTTGCCATCACCGTTCAGAATCGTATTGGTGGTTAATGCGTATTTTTTTGGCAAATTGTTCCAAATCGTGTCCCACTATAGTAGTATGGATTGGCCCAGACTGAGTAATGAGTTGAGACTTTGGGTGTGTTTTTGTGACTGATTACATAGTGTCTCTTTTAAATGGTAAAGTTTTGGAGCGTAAATTTTTGCTCCTATTTGTTTTAGTGTCGATGTGGCTTTATATTAGAGGCCGTTTCTGTGCCCGGTGTGTAGAAGAGGGATCTAGTCTGTCCTGGCAAGGGTTCCGCCTTTGCAGTGATTCCCTCTGGCCCTGGAGAAATTAGCCTGCGTAGGTAGTTTTGCGCGCCTTACTGCCTTGTCCCAGGTAGGCCTCACACAAAAAGTTATGCCTGTCCCGCTGTACTTGCCTTCACGTGACCGGACTTATGATCTGGAACACTTTTCCATAGTTTTTTAATTATTTGCCTTCTTCCTCTGACTCTTTTCAGCTTTCAAATGAGGGCCACTGACCCCATCTAAAAACAAATGCTCTGTAAGGCTAGAAATGTATTGTTATTGCTACTTTCTATTATTTCTAGTACTTTTCAGACCCTCGCCTAATTATATTCTATTTTTTTTTTATTCAAATCAATGCATGGTTGGTATACTAATTTGGACCCTAGCAACCAGATTGCTGAAAATTGCAAACTGAAGGGATACTGAATAAAAAGATTAATAACTCAATAACCACATATAAAAAATGAAAACCAATTGCAAATTATCTCAGAATATCACTCTCTACATCATACTAAACGTTAATTTAAAAGTGAACAACCCCTTTAAACTCAAGACTGGCATCCATGCATTTTTTATTTCAGAGAATACCTTTAAGACAAACTCCTGTTGCTGTGTGTATAGCCCAGTGTGCATGGTGTGCAATTGCAAGAGACTGGAATGTGTGCGAAGCAGAACATGAATAATGGAAAAAACCTGCTATAACTCTCCCTATCAAAAAGATCGGCATCATTCAGCTTATCATACATGCGTAGATAGTAAGAAAGGTTTCCAACATGTGTGGTTTTCCACATTCAAGAGCACAGATCTTATTATCAGATTTACCACATGTGAAAGAACAAACCAGTTGTTGTGGTGAAACAATTCAGGCAACAGCCATTTCCCCTGAAGTCTCCATCAATATCAACTTCGGATTATTTTCTCTTCTCAGTTTGAGTCAAAATAAGCAGTTACCATCAATAAATTAGTTTTGCTCTGACTGCTACAAGTGACATCTTCCACAAAACTTCTGTAACATGTTCCACAAAATAGCACCAGCAACATCTCGCGCATGCGAAGATTCGCTGTGGTTTTTGGCTTTGTGATTTTAAAGTATCATTTGTGTACTAACAAATTTTTTAAAAACATTTTTTGATGTTACTGTTCCTTTAAATTAAATAAATAATTTATTGCAGGAATGTAGAATAATTCTTTGGAGGGCAGTCACAAATAGATAGTCAGTATTCAGCAGTTTTTCATGTACTAAGAACACAGCCAATGCTTTACCCATCAAGAACAGATAACTGGATTTAGTAAAGTGTCCAAATCCTTAGAGGCCAACGGCCTATTTATCAACAGCAGTGATGGGCGAATTCGCAGCAAATTCCCGCGATTCACGAAACACCAGCGAAAATTCGCAATAAAAAAACGAGTGGCGCGTCGTTTTTGACACGACGAAAATGACGCAACACACGACGAAAACGATGCGACGCGCGTCAAAAATGCGCCGCAACTCGTTTCGCTATTTTTTTTGCCAATTCGCGAGTTTTGCTGGAAATTCGCTAATTTTTCGGCAAAGCGAAATGTGGTAGATTTGCCCATCACTAATCAACAGTCTCATTTTAATGGTTTTAGAGGTTTTTGAAACCATCACTAAACTCACGTTCTCTAAAACCGTGATTGATATGAAATATATTAAAAGATCCAAAGTGAAAAAAACACAAACGGGAAAAGATGAAGAAAAGTCGCAGGAAAGTCGCAAATACTGCAGCTTGTCACACAAAAGCCTGTGTCCAAACCACCTGAAAAATCTTCAAGAATCACAAATCGAAGAAAGATCTTCCAGTTATAAAAGGAATCTGTCATTGACTTCGACATGCTTTTACAGGTTCTAACTTGAGTATTTTTGGATTTGGAATTGTTGCAGTTTTTTTTGCATAATAAGGCACTTTTTGTCCCTCAACTTTTTCAGATTTTTGGCATCAAAAAGTCTGATCCGAAAAAGTAACTGTTAAATAAATGGGCCCTTAGTTTCAGGCCCTTTGGGTGAAACCTGGATGAGTTTCAGTAGTCTCTAGGAGGCCTATGTATCATGCTATGTAAATCATTGGAGGAAACCATAACTGGTAAAGTCACCTACAAGTTAGAAAACAAACAAATGCAGAACTAATCAAAATACCAATACAAAAACCTCACACAATTCCAAACTAAAGAAACCCAAAATTCTTAAAAATTTGTGGTTTTTGGAACAATATCATGAAAAATGTCAGCATTTCGGGCATAATACATTTAACAATTTTAAAGTTAAAGTTTTAGTGTTTTGAAAATGTTTCCACTAATTTTTTGCGTTTTTTTTCTAATCCAAATTTTTTGAGTATTTAAAATGATAAATACGGTAGAATCATGGATCGGTGTTTGGTCAGGCATTTTTTTTTGTAAACTAAAATAGTGAGAAAAATTTGGAATTTAGTAAATAACCCTTCTAAATTCACAGCTTGTACTATCACATTCGAGAAAATATAATAATTCAGATACACAGAAGACTTCAGTGTGGTAGATGCATTCAAGAATACTGTGGCCGATTTTTGAGTTTTATTTCAGTGACTAAAAAAGAAATACAAAATTATTTGGTGTGTCGTGCTTGTCTGTCAATTTTGAGATCCACTTTAGATAACTGACATCCAGTTAAGAGATAGTGTAAGAAATTGCCATCTTGGTTTTGATATTTAAAAGGGCACTCGGCAAAAACATAACTTAACCTTTTTGAAAAGTAAAAATAATTTCAAGCAACTTTGCAATCAATTTAAAAATATGCTGACTTTTCATGATTTTTAATGATTTGGAACAGTTCCCTAAGCCTAGTCCCCTGCTCTCCTTCTGATCTGTCTGACTACTTTGCTGAGCAGGCTGATTACTGTTACTTTGTATCAACAGCCATCTGTCCTCCGAGTCCAAACCCCACAATTCCCTGCACACATGATTTCAATAAGGAACGGAACATTATAGTGCAATGCATTGTGGGTTATGTAGTTCTTACATGCTGTGTGTAAGCTGTGGAGAAGTTCTTACAATTTGTAACATCGGTGTTTAGCCCCTCCTTCCCTGCCAGGATTTCAAATGATGCAAAAAGAGAAGAACTGTTAACCAGATGAGTTGCAGCATAGAAAATGGCATTCATTCATACCTTTTGAAGAAACTGATAACGTTGAAGGGTAATGTAACTAGGTGGGGGTGGGCCCTAGTGTGGGCCATGTAGCTGGGGACCCCCTCACCCCCTCTGTGCCGATATTCTTTGTGGCTGCAGCTGACTTCAGCCGACTACAGCGGTATGGACCCTGGTCCAGTTGCACCACCTGCTCCCCAGTAGTTATGCCACTGATGGGAATATTAAGAGTTTCTGTGTTTTGTGGTCCTCTTTATCAAATTTTGGTTTGGAAGCTGCAGTTCCCCTTTAATAGGAAAGCAGTTGTCCAGGAAACTTACATGAAACCCTATTATCATAACAAAGAGTTTCCTGTGACTACTAAATCCTACTGTATGTCTGCTGTGGGGACCATAAATCAACTTACTATATGCGAGAAAACTAGCTCAACAGGTTGTAGGTGTTTAACTCAGGATCTTATCAGTTGGGAGGTTGAACTCAGGATCTTATCAGTTGGGAGGTTGAACTCAGGATCTTATCAGTTGGGAGGTTGCTGTGGGGGCAGGTGTTACAACCAAGGATAGTAGAACCATAGACATGGTGGAAAAGAAAGCAGCTGTGAAGAGAAGAGAGCAGCCTAGGAGAAGACAGAGGAGCTTGGGACAACACAACAGAGGGAAGCCATAATGAAGCTGACCTCTATTCCAGGGGAGTAACTACAGGGGAACAGATTGTGTAGGGGGGCCCAGGAGGTGTAGGGGCCCCAGTAGGCCCAACTAATGAGCAATTTCAACATATATTTGTAAAACAGGACAATCTCTGGATGTGTTGGGGGCCCTAAAATTAATTTGCTGTGAGGATCAGGAACATCTAGTTAAGCCGCTGCTCCATTCCATTGCTATGGTGTTAACAATAATGTAGCTGTATCATGTGTAACAATCTATTGAATTATTTTACAATATAATCACTTTAATATATTGCTTATTGGTGTTAGATTCTTTGTCTGCTTGCTCAAAAGAACCAAAACCCTAGTAAGAAGGTTGAGATATATTATTAGTAATATATATTATAATCCTACAACAGGAGTCCCAATCCATGCTAACAGTACTTTATAAAGTGTCAGAAATGTACGTACCTCACATCTTCACAGAATGATACAGTACAATACTGTGCATTACAATGTGGATAATAACAGGTGCAGGTCTCAGTAATATATTTTCTATTCTAACATGGTCCATATTTGCTGCTTTCTTTATCACGTGGCAGCATTTTATATGAGCCAAAAACACAACAAATAAGAGAACCAGAGAAAAATCTGTACTAAAGCAGGTGACAAATCTATTGAAAATTCCTTCACCTTCAAGTAGGCAATTTTTTGCAATTAAGCCAGGAGTAATGTGTTTTATTTGTGTTGAACCAAATATAAGTGAAGGGGATGGCACTTAGGTGTTGCCACAGGCCAAAGAAGGACACATATTCTTGTCTTCCATTTATACCCTTTGAGTACTTCCCTCTGTTCTACATCTCCAGCAAGTAATGTGTTTATATTTTGTGATTCAAAGGTAAGTGAAGGCTCACAGTAGAGCAGACTTACTGTAGACAACATATTGTCCTGTATGCCATTAGCTTAAGGAAGGGTAGGGGATCGAAGAAACCTCTCCCTGTTCTGCCTATGGCATCATCAAGCCTTGTTAGCAAAAGGGGAGTAACCTGATTGGCTGGCAGCCCCACAATACATCTATCTGTGTTTGGAGCCAAATCCATGGGGTGGTACAGAAGAGTTATAATTGAGCCTCTGCTGCAGATTCAGGCCAGAAACAGTGTGAGAGATACTGTCTGGGAGATCAGACAATATTTGTGGAGGCTGGACAGCAAGAACATTCAAGAACCTCCTCTGTACAGACATAGTCCATCATGTTCCCTGCGAAGTTGCTTGAATTCCAAGAGGTGCCCACTGTCACTGTTGAGTGTTGCCTGTGTGTCTGCTGGAGAGTGAAACAACCATTGCAGGGTACTGACAGGACTACAAATATGGTCCTCTGTGTGGGGACAGGTCTTTATTGTAAACCTTCTACGTGGAAGTAACTGTCTTGTAAAAAGAGATACATTGGGACAGGTAGTACTACCAAGGGAAATAAGAGCTCTTGGGGAAGGGACAAGGACTGGACTAACCAATTGCACTAAGCTATCCAGAGCGGAGTGTGGGACTGTTGTGCTTGAAAGACTGTACTAGGAATTGAGTAGACCATGCAGGTGTCAGGTCAGGACAGGGATATATTGAGTCATACAGTAGCAGTAGAGTCCCTAGGTATAAAGGTACAGAGAGCTGGAGGTTGAAGTGGTAAACAAACCGAAGGAAGAGTATTGTGAGTCACAACCGACCCTCAATTTAACAATTTAACTGGCCTGAATGACAACTGAAAAATGACCTGTTTCACTGTGAATGCTTGTACAAAAGTTAAATAAAAACTATATGTGTGATGCAACTCCCGCATCCCTGGCCAGATGGAGCAACTTTTATTTATGTGGGCACAGTTCATCTACGTGCTTACAAATGGAAATCAAGCAAGAGTAATGAATTCAAAGGCTGCCAAAATGGCCATATGTTGTCTAAATGAAAAATGCCAAAATTTTGACAGTTGTGCAAATAACAAAATTTGAAATTCATAAGAAATAATTGTTTTCCTTAGTTTACAAATTACACGTTTGTTCTTGTACAGCTGTGTTATATTTATCCCTTACTTAATTAATTATATTACAACTTGCCCACAGGATGGTTAATCCATAAATCATGGATTACCTGAAACCTTCAATCCCCTGTGCCTCCATGCCTATGGTTTTGCCTTCCTCAGTAGTAACGCCACTAAGTATATAAACCAGAACTTGATGATCCCAGTTTACCATTGTTCATCATATTAGCTGTGTCCAGGATTCTTGATGACTTGAATGTATTTTCTGCAGAGTAAGTTGAAATTCCCTTCTACATAAGGGGTGAAAATTAAAAAAAAAAAAATATTTTTGAACTTTAGCTCTCCATGAGATACTGTGTGCATAAATGTGATTGGGACCTTAGACTGTAGCTCCACTGGGGACTAATGTGAATAATAATCTTTGTAAAGTGATATGAAAATGTATAGA
>CM044445.1:120564294-120578153 GCA_024363595.1 Xenopus borealis
CCTTTGCACCTAACTACATCTCATCTCTTGTTTCTCTATATGTTCCTGGCTGAAACCTCCACTCCTCCCAGAGTAACCGCTTGGTTGTACCCCCCATTTCAACTGCTGTTTCCCTTGTCAAACCCCTCTCTCTTGTAGCTCCTTATATTTGGAATGCCATTCCTGTATCTCTCCAGAGAGAATCCTCCTTCAATGTTTTTAAAACAAAACTCAGACACTACCGCTGGGAGCACCTGGATAACACCTGAACTGGGAACTGACACTTACATGACAGTTTCACCCACTGTAAATTACAGCACTTTATTACCCCTCCAAATTGTGTCCGTAAGTCACCCTCCCATTTAGACTGTGTAATTATATTTTATATTTATGTGAACTGTATTTATAATAATACACTTGTTGTTACTTATTAATGCAGTGATCCCATGTTTGTTACTACTAATTTATTGTTGCTGTACAGTGCTTTGCCCTCAAGGAGCGCAATACAAATAAAAATATACATACATACATACAAAAAATAGAATACCTCTAAAACCTCTAGAAATTCACATGTTTTGGATATTTCCTAGTAAAGCAAATCTGAAATCCTTTTAAATTCTGAAGGCGTAAAAACAGTCCAGTAGGATCAGCTCCCACTGACTTCTGTAGGATCTCAGAAACCTGTACCTGGTATAGTTTTGTATTAGAGGTCTTCATGGTTTTTGCACTTAATACATTCTAAATTATTATAGCTTTTTTTAAAAAAATAAGAAAACCACACATTTTTAGAGATTCATGGAAAACATCGAAATTTGATTGTTATGAAATTGGCCTCCTAATGTTCACTATTCTGATATACAGAGACAAATGGTGCCTTGGAATAAAGTGAAATTACAGATGAAAGTTGTCAGACAAGTATGTAAAATAAAACTTTGTACTCAACCAATAATTACCACATAATGTAGCAATAAAATGTAGAAGAGATAGGAATCCTACCATTAAGTCCCCTGCGAAGAGCAAAGGTCTAAATGTGATTAAACAAAGTATAATTTGTCATAAAACAATAAGAGAGGATTGTGTTGTACAAAAGACAGACACCATAGACTAGTCAAAATAATTAGCACTTTGCTTGCAGGTGTCCCCTATCTTGGGCATCATTGGGGCATCACAGTGATGCCCAAGCTATGGGTCATTTTCTGAATTATTATGGCTACATACGTCTTATTGCATTGGCAACCTTCTTATTGAGTATTGAGTATTCTTAATTAGTAATATTGTTACGTTAATTCTGTTATCACTCCAGACTTCTTCTTCAGGTTTGCTATTATTGTTTACTCATTCTGGGGAATTTATAACTGATAGCTGTGGAGCATTTTCCCTACCTTTAGTGACCATCTCACCCCAAGAAATAAACATGTGTCTCTTTTGGCATAGCTCCACTGTTGAACATTATTGGCAGTCCTTCAAATTGATCCTGTGGAATTGTTATTGCTTTTGCACCTTTTATTGTTTTTATGGGTTATGGATGCATGCCCATTATGTTCTTAGGGTCTTTTAGCACTGTGTTTGCATCATGTGGTATTATCCTGTGTCTCTTTTTTGCCTATAAGACTGATTTTTTTTTTATTAATTTCAGAGGATATCCCGCCTGCAGCTCTATTAGGGGCATTAAACTTGAGGCAAAACTGGGATATAAAAGTCAATTAAAAAATGGCACCTTTTTTTTCTCCAAATTTAAAATATTGAATAGGTGCTTATAAAAAAAATCAAAAATACAATCCCTTGGTTGGAAAACAATTCATCCACAGTGCTCTTCGATTTAATTAAGTGTACAAAATTTTAAATCTCAAAAGGCAAATTTTAAAATAGTGTTAGTTTTGAAAGAAAAGCCTCTGTGACTTTTAGCTGCAGGCTTTGTATATCTGAATGTTCGAGTTTTTGTACTTATATATTTAAATTTGCAAAATTTTATTTATTGCTACAAATAGATACAGTTGGGTTATAATCTTCAATGCTGATTAATCTGCCTCTCGGTATGTGTGAGAAAGAACACAGAAATTAGCTTTTTAGAGGCTTTATTTATCTTTGGAACTTTTTGAAATTTTTGAGTCGTAAATAATATTGGAAACGTTTCTAAATCTCTCAAGTCAAACCTATTATTTCTTTTGAAAACAATTGTATTAATTTAAAACAGTGGGTCCTGGATTAGGTGATTTACGCCTCTGGAAAGAGGTATAAAACATGGGACAATGTAGCCTATTGTGCAACAAGAGTACAATGAATAGAACTTTTTGTTTATTGTCAAAATCATAAAAAAAATCTATTGTTTTTTATATTTCTTAAGATAAACAGCGAAACTGAAGCTACTCCATATTAGGTCTTTGTGAGGTAGATCATTTTATTCCCAGTGTACAATGGACTCATTCTTAATAATTAACCACACATGGAGGAAACATGGAGTAGCTTCGGTTTCCTGATTTGCCTTGTTTAGTTCAAGTAACAAAAAAAAAAAAAGAATAGAAATTCCCTGAATAAAATAATGGGGAAAACATATGTTCAGAACTTATCCAGTCCTATTCGTTGCACTAATGTTGATCAAGTGGTTATGCTTAGTGATGGGCGAAACGGCCGCGTTTCGCTTCGCCGATTCGCGAAACGAGTCGTGCTTAATTTTTGACGCGCGTCGCGTCGTTTTTGACGCGCGTCGCGTCGATTCCGACGCGTCGCGTCGTTTTCGTCGCGTTGAGTCAAAAACGACGCGTGACTCGTTTTTGATGCGGCGAATTTTTGTTGGCGAATTTTTTTGCCCGTTTCGCGAATTTATTCGCCAGCGGCGAATCGCGGGAATTCGCCGTGAATTCGCCCCTGGCGAAAAAATTCGCCCATCACTAGTTATGCTATATCTTCAAGTGACACAAATAGATTACAACATTTTTAGATTCAATTTTGAATATTGACTGTTAAGCCCCTTTTTGTCTGAAACAAATACCAACTAAGGCGGTACAGCATGGGCTACTCATAACCCTTTTTCACCAGGAAGGACTTTCAATACCTGGAAAAGGGCACATTGTATCATACTTACTGTAATCTTCCTTTCCCTGAGAACTCAGTACTAACTGGGATATCCCCTCCCCTCGGCTCCCATCAGAAGGACCCGTGCAAATTAATCAGTTCGTATGGTTTCCACTACCACCTCTACACTGATGATACTCAGATCTAACTCTCCTCTCCTGATCTCAACCCAGAACTCCTAACTTGTGTCTCCTCCTGCCTGTCCGCTATCTCTACTTGGATGTCTCAACGCTACCTTAAATTAAACCTCTCCAAAACAGAAATGGTTCTTTTTCCTCCAACTAACACCAGTAACATCCCAGAAGTATCCATCATAGTTAACAATTCCACTTTCACCCCGTCTCCCCAGGCCTGGTGCCTTGGGGTTATCCTAGATTTTGCCCTGTCATTCACTCCTCATATCCAGTCATTCGTTAAATCATCTCACTTCCACCTAAGGAACATATCCAAAATACCATAATTTATTACCCAAATTGCTACCAAAATTCTTATTCACTCTCTTGTCATTTCACGTCTAGACTATTGTAACTCATGTGATTTAGTTGTATAATCACATTCAATATAGAAATACATGTTAATAATAATAGTAATAATAATAATAATAATAATAATATAGAGTGCTATTACAGGAGTTATCCTATGCACTGGCTTAACCTCGTTCACGGAGTCACTGTACCCCAACTTCACTAAAGGGGATGTCCCTTTGGGCCTACACTTCTGAGGCCTTGTTGACTCCAGTCTCAATGGATCAACTGCCCAGATCAACTGATGCAGGCCAAAGAGGAAGGACCTCCCCCTGCAAAGCACTGCAGGAAGTGGTCACTACCTAGAACCAATGGAATGTATATGCAAATGGTCACGTATGCATCCATACAAAAAAAAAAAAAAATTGTTTTGAAACATTCGCAGAAACTCAGAAACCACCTTGGGGAAGCAGCTGATAAATTGCCTACTTAGTTTGACATTTCAACATGCCTTCTAACGCCTTGCACTTCAAAATGATGTAAAAAAACAAGAACTTACAATTAAAGGGATACTTTCATGAGTTTTTTTTTTTCCAAACACATCAGTTGATAGTGATGCTCCAGCAACAGATTTTTTTATATTTAATTTTGAAATCTGACATGATGTGACTTGTGCTTTGATAAACTTCAGTCACTCTTTACTGCTGTACTGCAAGTTGGAGTGATATCACCCCCTCCCTCCTTGGGTGGGGTGCAGCACTTAATTGACTTGTAGGAGTGTGAGCATGTGATAAAGGATGGCTGGGAGGGATTAGGTGCTTCTTCTGAAAAACAAACTCTCCATTAGAGTTTGTGCAGTTGCAGTGCCAGAAAAGATGACTTAGTGGCTGTATGAACTGGCTGAAACAGTACATTACAACAGGTAACGAAAACAATAAACTAGAACTGCAATGTTTTATGATTTGATTAGGCAATGGAATTTTCTGGCCTTTTATTTATTGGTGGTTTGTATGAGAATATCAATACAGAATGTAAAGGCGTTAGTGATGGGTGAATTTCGGTCATTTTGGCGAAAAATTCACGAAACATTTTGCGGGTGGTTCATGAATTTATTCACTGGTGGCGAAACGCTGAATTTCGCTGCAAATTCGCCCCTGGTGAATAAATTCACCCATCACTAAAAAGCATCTCTTTTCCAACAATTGCAGAGCAGTATAAATATAACTAGGAAACAAAGTTGTTTGTATGTGCTCTGACACAATTAGCTGGACCACTAACAGTGACATAATAATATCACATGTATGTACTGTATACCAAACATACAGAGTATATACAAATATTAATCACAACAAGAGGTAAATAGGTCCTTGCTCAATAAAGCTTACAAGTCTACAAGAAAAAGGGGTAATGTAATGAATGGTGCAAAGTTTGTGCAGGTTGAGTAACCCATATCAACCAATCACATGTTTGTTTTCAGACAACTGCTTAGTGGATACTACCTGCCAAGTGGTTGCTATTGATTACTTGACCAACAGTAAATTTGCACCTTTTTATTGGCCAAAATATGGTGAACTTCTATGGTGAACAATCCCTATAGAATAGCAATATTAATAATAATAATATTAATAATAAGGAATATTAATAATTAAAGTGGGCTTCCATTCCTTGCTCCAGTAAAGGTCTTCAGCTGCCAAGCTAGAGGCAGAGAAGTAAGTAAGCTACAGGTGAGCTGTAGTTAAAAGGAGTAGAATCTACTGGCAGGTTCAGATTCTGGTAGCGTAATCTACGTCTACATATGATTCCTGTTACAGATGTTTGAGCAGTGAAATTATATTTTATTAAATAGAAATATATTTTATGTATTTCTTTACTCCTGCTGACATAATTACTAGGATACTACATTTACTTAGTACAGACATACTGTGCTATAGAGCATTTTTATCATTCAGATCAGCTACTTAGAGTGGGGCCAACTCTCATAATCCATTTTCCAGTTGTAAATTTATATTTTCAGTGGAAATATCTTTGCATTGAGATAAATATCATCTACAGATACATCATAGAGGGTAAGCTCTTCTGGGGAGGGGCATCATTCCAATAAGTATTTACATTTTGATTAGTATTTCAGTAATTTCCAAAAATGCCCCTGCTTTGTGTTTATATCTTGCAAAGCACTGTGAACTTTTGTGGTGCTAAATTAACAAATGCAATACAAATTATAGGGCTATTCATTATTCAAACATATTCCTCTGACTCCCTGTTTTAACTGATTTAAATTAAATCACATTCAGTTAACAAACTGATTCCCAGCCTATTCCAAAGTCCTCTAAAAATTTTTTCTAAGACCTTCATTTATTTATTGGACCTCCTGTAATAGGATGGGGAGTATATTTATCATCCAATATACTGTACACTGTAGTGTGAATGATGAAATGTAAGCTTAAAACACTGGGGGTGCTTATATGTTTGGCACCCCCCCAGTATCTAAAATTGCTACCATTTTAAGCTGGGTTGGAAAACTTTTTCTTCAAATATGTACTTTCCCAGGCACTTCTCAAGGGCCCCTTGCTACTGAAATTAAAAAAAAAATGCATTTCATGTTTCAGTTAACAAGATGTATAATTTGAAGACAATCAAGACCATGTCTACAATTTGCTTCTCCACATTGTGTTTACTTCTCGTGGACTGCATTACTTCAGAGGATAATATTGTCATGACCAAACATGGGAAAGTAAAAGGGGTGCAGATATCAGTGCTCTCAGGTACAGTAACAGCTTTTCTTGGAATTCCATATGCAGAGCCCCCAGTTGGTAATTTAAGATTTAAAAAGCCCGAACCTCCAAAGCCATGGTCAGATGTACTGTATGCTTCAAAATATGGAAATTCTTGCTTTCAAATACCAGATCAAACACATCCTGGTTTCTCTGGGGCTGAGATGTGGAATCCAAACACTGAAGTGAGTGAAGATTGCCTGTACCTTAATATATGGGTTCCAGATCCACAGCCAAAAGGTGGAAGTGTTATGGTTTGGATATATGGGGGTGCCTTTGAAACTGGGACATCGTCTCTTGATCTGTATGATGGCAAGTTTTTGGCAGAATCTGAACAGGTCATTGTGGCATCAATGAACTACAGATTAGGTGCACTGGGTTTTTTGTCATTTCCTGGAAATTCTGAAGCTCCAGGAAATGTTGGCCTCTTTGACCAGAGATTGGCTCTTCAATGGGTTTATGAGAATATTGCAGCATTTGGTGGGAATCCTCAAAGCATAACCATTTTTGGAGAAAGTGCTGGAGCAGCCTCAGTAAATTATCATTTGCTTTCCACAAAAAGCCATACATATTTTACAAGAGCCATTATGCAAAGTGGGTCGGCTAATGCTCCTTGGGGTGCTGTAAATAAAACAGAAGCCAAACACCGAGCTTTGATATTAGCCAACAAGATTGGTTGTTCTTACAAGACTGATAACAAAATCATTGCCTGCCTTCGTACTAAGACACCCAAAGAGATATCTGAGAAAGCTTATTCTGTTATTCCATCCAATGACAGAGCAATAATAGAATTTACTTTTCCTCCTGCTGTTGATGGAGATTTTCTTACAGAAATGCCAGAAAAATTGTTAAAACTTGGTCAACTTAAAAAGAACACAGATATATTAAATGGAGTTAATAAGGATGAGGGATCATACTTCCTTGTATATGGATTACCAGGATTCAGTAAAGATCATGAGAGTTATATAAATAGGACACAGTTTGAAAAAAGTGTCAGATTATCTTTCCCAAAAGCAACAGAACTTGCAGTAGACTCCATCCTGTTCCAATATACAAACTGGGAAGATGAACAGAATCCGGTCCTTTATCGAGATGCCATGGATGACATTGTTGGAGATTACAATTTTATATGTCCTCTACTGGAATTCACAAAGAGAAATTCTGAACTTGGGAACAATGTTTATTTATACTACTTTCAACACAGATCTTCACAGATTGCTTGGCCTGAATGGATGGGCGTCATGCATGGCTACGAAATTGAGTTTGTATTTGGAAAGCCATTGGACAAGGAACTTAATTATACCATTAAAGAGGAAACACTGAGCCGTACAGTAATGAGACACTGGGCCAATTTTGCAAAAACAGGGTGAGTGCTTTGTTATTATTATCATCGTTGTCATTAATATTTTTATCCTTATAGCCAAGCCTACGATTAAAAAATAAATAAGGGTTTAAAATAGTTAATATCTAAATTCTGTGTAAATTAGCATACACACATATATATATGTGGACAAAATGGACAAAATGCCAAACAGATGACAAAATAGAATCCCAGAGATGTTTGCACTTTGCACTTTTTGCCATTCAAATTTGCTGGTTTAATCCAACATTTGCACCCCATTCTATATCAAGAATTGACTGTGTGTGCTGCTGTTAAAGGAGAAGGAAAGCTAATGAGACAGATTATTGCCAATAGATTAGTCTCAAAAGTGCAAACTAGAATGCTATTTATTCTGTATAATGCTTTACCATACCAGTGTAGACAGCTCTAGAAGCTCTCTCTCTCCCTCTTTGTTTAGTACAAAATATATTAACTTATTGGCATATTAGCATATTAGTGTGACATCATTTCCTTCAGTCTCTTCCTGCTCACTCACAACTTTGGGCTCAGATTACAGCATGGAGGGGAGGAGTTAGGTTGAGAGAGGGGAAAACTGAGCATGCTCAAGCCCTAGCCCTGGAGATTTAAGCTGAGAATAGGACGTCTAATGCAGAAGCCCATGTATACAAAATAGAAGGAAAGAAATGTGGTGTTTCTGTTGACAGAGGACTCAGAGCAGCATTACTTTGAGAGTTTACTGGTTTATTTATAGAACATTTTCTAATCGGCAAACACAACTAGACATGTATAATATATATTTATCCAGTTTGTTATTGTACAGTATGTTCATGATTTGATTTTAGTTCAGTAATCATTCAGTTTCACATGTATTCAGTACATAAAAAATATATTGTATAACTTATTTGGATGTGGGAGTTATATCCCACAGCCAAGATACACTAACCTGAACATTACAGAGTTTAAATATTTAGTCCAGGTGTCCGTCACTTAATTCCATTTAAGCAAGGACATTTTCAGAAGATTGTTAAGAAAGCAACACATTTTTACTAGTGGAGCCTAATTGTGAGCTTCTTATTTTGAACCTGCTGATGGGTGTTCAAACAAGGGCAAGGCACATATTGCAACTTATTTATATAAATTTATGCCTTCCTGACGTTAAAGGTTTTTTTTGGAGGAAAACTCGATCTGAACTTGATTCAAATTCAATTCAAATTTTTGGGTCCTTCATATTTGATTGAATATTAGACATTTGAGTTTTTTTTAATAAATTACCTCCCGTGCAAGTTGTGAGTAAATTCAAATTTATTAGAGTTGAAAAAAATCACATACTTTCACAATTCGACCTTTGATAAATCTGCCCCTAAAAAGTCAACTGAAAGTATCAAATGTAAGTGCATGCAGCACCATCATCTAAAAGTGGTATCACGTGGTAACAGATGTTCTATGTTCTAATATTCTTTCTCTCTTTAATTTGTCTTATTTTATTAGAAACCCAAATAGGGAGGAGTCTTTGCAAAACCAATGGCCTGCTTTTACACTTGATGATCAACATTACATAATGATAGACACAGAGAACTTATTGACAAAACAGAAAATGCGAATCAAACAATGTAAATTCTGGAATGAATTCTACCCCAAAGTCTTGCAAGTCACAGGTAAAATTTGAATGGAAATGACCTGAATTAACAAGGAGATGTCACAAAATAACTTACCATATAAGAAAAACTGATATTTACAAATAATAATGTTATTCATATATATATATGTCTTGATTATTTGAGTAAAGTCTGCATTTTTCTGTTTACCTTGTTTATAGATCCTGTTCACTGCACTGCCATTGGCATCACTGTTACCAGAAGTTTGTCCTTTGTCACCATGATACATTTGTTGATAATTAATGCTCTGTGAATTGACCACTGACCTGCTTGTTGGCTGTTCTGTGCCATGGACAGGCCAGCCTATGCTTCATGAAGCCTTATAGAGACTGATAAGTTCTAACATTTTGCTGCATGTTTTGGTGTGGAAGCTCTACAAGACTTGACTGATATAAGGTTGACTTTAAGTTCATTGTCAGGCTAGCGGGATATTAATATTAAAACAGTAATGCAATGGTTTGATGGGGTAAACTATATACTTTGAGTATTCCCATTGTAATATACTGTATGTGCAGAAATTGGAGAAAGTAGGTATAACTCCATATAATTTTGCAGTTTCTTCTTTTGTAATATATGGACATAGCAATAGAGTATCTTCATTCAAATTATATATGTAGCACTATAGTAAAAGACCTTTCTCTCAGGGGTTAAGCCCTCGCAACAATGTGGAGGCAGGGTGTAGCACAACTGTAATAAAGTGCTATGCACAATAATTGGGCGCCAGTGGTTCTTTATGCTTAACCAGAGAACATAGTTTATTCAACAGAATAATCCACATAGGAGTTCATAGAAATCAACAGGAACATACAGGAACAGCGGATAGCATATACTTACAAGCAAAAAAGCATGTAAATACTCCCACAAAGTCAAATGAAGTGAAATATTTCAAAAATAACCAAAAAAATCAATCTATTTATTAGGACATATAGACAGATGGCTAACGCGTTTCGTGCCTATTGGGGCACTTACTCATAGGCTACTATGAGTAAGTGCCCCAATAGGCACGAAACATGTGTTTATATACTCACAAGCACCAATTATCAGCTCAGTCCCTGCAGGCAAGGGAACATACTCAGCAGCAAATAAAGGTACACTCAGCTTTCAGACTTTATCCTAAGTGGAACCCAGGTAAATCTCTACATCAGTAATTCTGTACACTTAGGGACAGATTTACTATTGGTCGTATTTCGAATATAAAAAAAATTCGAAATGCAACCATGGGAATAGTGGGGAAGTAAAATCCTTTTAATTCGACATTCAATCGATTGAAGGATCCAATATAAAAAATTTGATCGATTTTAAACGATCGATCGAATTTTTTATATTCGATCAAAGATAATGATACCCAATTCAGTAGCATTGATCTGGCAAAGTAGGTGGTCGAATAAAAAATTAAAGGGGAAGTTATTCGACCATCGAATATTTGAATAAAATTTTATTTGAATATTCGAATCATTCGAATATTCCATGGTCCAATTTGCCTAATTTGCACATTCGAAGATTCCAATTCGAATTTAATACAAATTTGATCGAACTTCAAATTCTTCATGTGAATATAGTAAATCTGCCCCTAAGTCACTATTTCTGGGCAATTAGTAGCCTTAGGCTGCTCAACTAAATAACCTGTCTATCACTCCTAGAGTGACCTATTACAGAATATAGCTTATCCTTTACCTAGGTTCCACTATCCATTCCCTTCCTGTTTGCTCCAGTAAGGGCTTACGTGAAAGGACCTTGAGCACATGGTTACCCAGAATTTTTTACTATAGCACTTGAGGACCCATTTAGGTGTCTATAACACTTGGGGATTTTCCTGCCAATATTATTAAGGGTGGCTAATTTACAGACCCCTGTATAAAGATAAAGATGATAAAGATTATGTAACTGAAAAAAAGAAACATTTGTAATAATTTATTCAATAAAAAAGTTAACAACTATGCCATTTGATTCTATGAAAAACGTAACTCTCCTGGCTCTAATACCTGATATTACCCTCACTGGCAGAGACAACAACCTCAGGTAAGCATCTCATCTCTACCAATCTTTGGGAGAACACATTTGTTACTCCTCCATGCAAAATGAATTTAGCTGTGTGAAGTTAGTAGAATGTCTTGCATGTACAGCCTTTTTAAACCCTGCCTCAGCATCTCAATGGAGTTAGATCCAGTTTTACAGAACCTTCATTTCCTTAGAGGATTTACTGAATGTTTAGGTTCATTGTCATATGCAAAGTTCACTTTTTTTAAGCCTCTATCTTCTGACTGAAGGTCCCACATTAACCTCAAGCTCCTTCTGGTACAATGATGGTGAATTGCCCAGGACCCGATGCAGCCTCAAACTATACAACTTCCAGCACCAAGCTTTTTAGTTGGTATCAGGTTCTTCTGATGTTCCAGTTGTCCTGCATGTTTTCTAGAATTAATAGGCAAATTTAGCCTTGCCCTGATATTGTTTCTTCCTTTCTAGAACAACTCCCATGTCGCTGTGTGTTGCCCCATACACAGATAGAAAAATCAAAACCAAACTAGAATCCATGATTTAACATTATTTATTAATAAAAAAGCACAATTGGTTGAATTGGTTGATTTTATCTGGCTTTTTCCCAAAAAGTCAGAATTTTTTGGTTTCTTGCCTGGAAAGCTCGAAATTGTCAGATTTTCAGACTAATTCCAGCGCACGAGCACAGAAACGTCCAAATAAGATAGGAAATTATCCCATTGACTTACAGTACAACATTGGCAAATCTGACATGGCGGATTTTCAGATTCTGCCTTTTTGCAGCCTTGGGGTATAACAAATGTCAAAAATTCAAGTTTTTTTCCATTAAAAACATTTTTTATCATTAGAACGTTAATAAATAACCACCTTAGACTTCTTTCAGGATCTTGCATTCTGCTCTTGGAGTGACCTTGCTAGAGTGACCTGGCCTAGGCAATCTTGTGTTCTGCTATTAGAATGAAATTGCTGAAATGACCTGGCCCAGGAAAGTATGCAGTTGTTTTCACAGTGGAATAAATTGTTTGACAAATTTTTAAAAAACATTTCAAGACTTCTAGGCATTCTTCCTGCAGGGCTCAGATGTGTGTTCATTTAAATTAAACAATGGATAACCATTTTATTATATACTATTCTATCAATATTGTTAAAAAGCAGATAAAAATGTTGAATAAGTAAATAATTGCCCTATTATTAAATTACTGTACAAGTATGGGACTTGTTATCCAGAATGCTCAGGACCAGGGGTTTAACGGATCTTTCCGTAATTTGGCTCTTTATACCTTAGGTCTACTAGAAGATCACGGAAACATTAAATAAACCCAATAGGCTGGGTTTGCTTCCAATAAGGATGAATTCAATCTTAGTTGAGATCAAGTACACACTACTGTTTTATTACAGAGAAAAAGGAAATCATATTTTAAAAATTTTGAATATTTGGATGAGATTGAGTCTATTGGAGATGGTCTTTCCTTAATTCATAACTATAACGGGTTTATGGATCCCATACCTGTATATGTGTAAATAATTCTCAGATGTTTCACAAGGTATATATTACAATCTTTCTGTTGAAGATATTTTTCATGTATTTGTACCTACAGTATATGATTCTACAGAATGGTCTTTCTGTGCTGTAGTGAGTTATATAGAAATGCATTACAGAAAATACAGTTTCATCTTGAAGTCTTACATCTGTGGTGAGTAAAAGATCATAACAAATTAAACACAAAATTAAATTAATAAAAAATAAATGCAAGAAAAATGCTTGATTATAGGTTGATACTTTTTTCCTTTGAAGAAGATATATAATAAAAAGTAGATGTTTTGATTGTAATGAATATCCTTAGCAATTCATTTTTAAAAAATCATCAGATGACATTATTCTGAAGACATGTGTGGCACAAATATTCAGAGGAAAGTGGTATAAAGTTAAACAAAAACACATGCATGAGATCAAAACTCAAATTTCTGATTTAAATCAACACATCAAATTCGACTTTGAATGTGAGAATTATCATACCTCAAGCCCGGAAACAGTTATAATTCGACTATTCTCCACCTAAAACCTGGCAATTATATGTAGAGGTCAATGCAGAGGTCCCTTGAACTATCTGAAGATGTTAGTAGTGATGAGCCAAATTTTTGCCAAGTTTCACTTCAAAAAGGATGCCCCACAGACTTCAATGGTAGAGAAAAAAATGTTGTGTGTCAAAAAAATGCATGACATGCAAAAGTCGAGTTTTTTCTCAGAGGAAAGCACATTTTGAATATGATTTGCATTTTTGGACTATTCAATTGAATTTTAGTTCACATTTATTCATAAATAAAACACCATTCAAATTGTGAATAAAATCTAATTTATTACATTTAAAAATCACATTACGCTAAAATTTTACCTTTGACAAATAAATCCCTGTATTAAGCCTCCAGGTGAACTTTTAAATATACATAAAATAAAATTCATGATTTTTATGTGCCTGGCAGTGAGAGATTGTTTAGAAAATATTAACATTAACACTTAGCTGAAATAACACTACATTAAACATTTCCTTTGTGATATCGTACCCTTTGGCCCTCTGGA
>CM044445.1:120580596-120590871 GCA_024363595.1 Xenopus borealis
AAAAAAAAAAGAAAATAATGGAAAAAATAAAGAAAAGTTAGGAAGATGGGACACAGTATAGATGATTGTGTCCCAGAGGTAAAGATAGTGGGTCCTCCTTCCTCCATAGATTTGCCTGTCCCCTTGGATGGTAAATGATCTTTTGCCATTCAATAAAAACAAACACATTTTGGGTGATAAACATTCCTTAAAAACTGCTACAAAATAAATCATAATCATATGGTGTAGACATGCTTGTGTATGACTAACCTCAGAGCTACAGTAGGTCTATTAATATTTAGATTATTGTACAGGTATGGGACCCATTATACAGAAACCCATTATCCAGAATGCTCCATCTCCAGATTTTTAAAGTGGACCTGTCACCCAGACACACAAATCTGTATAATGAAAGTCATTTTCAAATTAAACATAAAATCCAATTTCAATTTTTAATTAAACCATTCATAGCTGGTTTAAGCTAATTTAAAAATCTCAGCTGTCAATCAAATATTGTCTGCCACTCCTCTATGCCTAGGCATAGAGGTGGGGCAGACAATTACTTTCACTTTCCATTCAGCACTTCCCAGATGTCACTGCTCTCCACACATTCCTCCCATTCTCTTAACCATTTAATTGTGTATCCAGGGCATGGGAATGGACATCAGGTCCCCCATTCTGGTGCTCAAACAAGATTTTGAAATAATGCAAGGCCTGCCTCAATAACAGTATCCACAAAATGGCTCCTGCCTGCTTGCTATAATTATGAATGCCCAGACTGAAGGAAACAAGATCCAAATAATTTATATAGTGTAATTAAAGTTCTTTTGTCTTGACTAATGTGATAAAATATGATTTTTAATATTTTTTCGGTAATAATAAAACAGTAGCTAGTACTTGGTACCAACTATAAGATATCATTGATCCTTATTGAAAGCAAAACCAGCATTGGGTTTATTTAAGGCTTACATGATTTTCAAGTAGCCTTAAGGTATGAAGATCTGTTATCTCCTTTATCTGGAGACCATTATCCAGAAAGCTCCCAATTACGGCTGTCTCCCATGGACTCCATTTTATCCAAGTAATCCAAAATTAATAATAAAAGAGCAGCTTGTACTTGATCCCAACTAAGATATAATTAATCCTTATTGGAAGTAAAACCAGCCTATTGGGTTAATTTAATGTTTAAATTACTTTCTAGTAGACAAGGTTTGAAGATCCAAATTACTGAAAGATTAGTTATCCGGAAAACCCCAGGTCCCAAGCATTCTGGATAACCGTCCCATTCCTGTACATACCTCTTACAAATTCTCTTTGGCAAATGCATTGCAGAATTTAAATCCTTTAGGGCAGGGATCCTAAATCTTTTGATCCAGTGAGCAATATTCACAAGTAAAAAGAGTTGGGGAGCAACGGTAGCATGAAAAATGGTCTCGGGTGCCTAATAATTGCTGCAATTGGCCATTTGGTAGCCCCTATGTGGATTGTCCATCATGAGACTCTGGCAGTACACCTAGTTTTTATGCAACTAAAACTTGCCTCCAAATCAGTAATTCAAAAATAAACACTTGGGGGCAGATTTATCATTGGTCGTATTTCTAATTGAAAAATAAAAATCAAAATTCGACCATGTGAATAGGAAGTGAAGTAAAATCCTTCAAATTCGAAAATTTTATTCGAATTATTCGATTCGATCGAATTTTCAAAATTCACTGGTCGAAGTGGTCTTCAAACAATTGAAAATTCGAATTCGTAATTTTTGAAAATTTGATCCAGCTTTGAATCCTTCATGTGAATTTTGTAAATCTGCCCCATTGTATGAGGCCACTGGGAGCAATATTCAAGGGGCTGGAGGGCAACGTGTTGCTCACAATCTTGTGGTTTGGGATTACTGCTTTAGGTTATAATTTCTGTTGCCATAACTGTTTATGCCAGTTTGTTTACTCTTGTACTTTATAATGTGTTTGAAAACAAATAAAAATAATAAAAAATATAGAAAAGGAAGATATTAAAACAAAAAAAGACAAAGAACCAACAAGATAAAAGAAATCTAACATTTGTTTTTTTTTTTATAATCTAAGAAAATTGTGGAGCTGTGTTTTCCCATAGACACTAAAAAAGAAAGACTTTAATGCTCATCCAAAGGGAGCTAATCACTACATATTAGTGATGGGTGAATCTATGCTTTGCTGAAAAATTTTCAGCGCGCGTCACGTCATTTTTGTTGCACATCTCGTTTTTTTTTCAGGCAAATTTTTGTGGGCGTTTTGCGGGAGTTCACTGTGAATTCGTGGCTGGCAAATAAATTTGCCCATCCCTACTACATATATCACTACCTATAGCATAGCCATATGTTAACACAATATATAACATGATATATATGAAACTATGTGTGTTTGTTAAGGCTATATATTTGGCATAGAAAATTCTGCAGATGCACAGCTTTTTAACTATACATAGAACTCCTATCAAGGCATAATTACACCATAATATGTTGCTATATATTTCTCCTTATTATTGGGTCATATTCTCTTTAGATTTGTAAAGGGTTGTATTTCTTACAGGAAAATGGCCTGGATGGTGCAAGGCATGGGCAGGCAGGAAGTTGAGCCATGCAGTATATATTTTTTTTAATTTGGAAAGAATTCAATATGAGTATAAGAAAGGCTAAGGTCACTGATAGTGAAAGGTGAATTTATTCACCAGTCATGTATTCATGATGAATTTTCCCAAAAATTCACAGATGATGAATTTGCCCCAACAAAAAAATTTGCATGTGGAAAAATTGTTGTGCGCATAAAAAATATTCAGACACCCTTTGACTCTAATGCATTTGGACAAAATAGCTGGTATGATATGTGTTTACAAAGGTATTCATTTCTTTTTGGATGTCACCTGAGTGTTCTCCTCAATTACATGCGCCCTATCTAACTTTTGTACCCATGTCAGTTCAGGATGTAATACGTCATGAGGGTACCCTCTTTGCTTACATTTAAATGCCATTTCTGTCAGTTGTGTAGTTAATATGTCTCCCTCTGTGACAATCCTTTTCACCCATAGAAACTGTGATCTGGGAAAAGAGGAAATATTAGATCGAGGGTCAGCACTATCAAATCTCAATAAGTTGTTGAGATCTGTAGGTTTAACAAACAGGTCTGTTAATAATAATTCTCCCTT
The DNA here is from genome assembly GCA_024363595.1 of Xenopus borealis. NCBI lineage: Eukaryota > Metazoa > Chordata > Amphibia > Anura > Pipidae > Xenopus > Xenopus borealis. The sequence continues at coordinate 120,583,753 of CM044445.1, forward strand.
CCGATATACCCTGGTGTCTAGAAATGTCACTTCTTTCTCACTATAGGTGAGTGTAAATTTGATTGATAGAACACAGTTATCCATATACTCTTTGAAGGTCAAAAGGGATCCAATGTTGCCCCACAGATGACCACCAGGTCATCAATGTAGCACCACCATTTAATGCAATGTCTTTTGTATAAGTCATGTATATATACAAATTTATTTTCGAATTGAGTCATAAAGATATTGGCATACAGTAGGTGGGGCGACATTGGATCCCATTTCAGTACCCTGTATTTGAAGAAAAAAGGTATCCTGAAAAAGAAAACAATTGCACTGTAAAACCATTGCCATTAATTCCATAAAGAAATCAATCTGTAAGGTATCATACTGCGAATCCCCAAGTGTCATTCGCAGTGCCAATAACCCCCTATCATGAGGGATTGATGTGTACAAACTGCACATATCAAAAGCTGCCAGTAGTACAGTGTCTGTCCCTACATATATTGTCTGTATGGAACGTAAAAAATGCAATGTATCTTTGACATATGACTGACCTGATGAAACAAATGGAGCTAAGATCTTATCCAAAAAAGTAGCTAGTGGTGAAAAAATTTAATCAATCCCCTCTACTATAGGGCGTCCAGGTGGGCACTGTAAATTTTTATGTAGCTTGGGCAAGGTGTAAAATACTGGTATGCTCAGAAAATCCTGTATCAAATACTTTCTCAGATCATCACTGATGACACCCAAGTCATAATACCTATGCAACACCTCAGAGATAATTGTCTCACGTGTCTTTGTTGTATATAGTTGGTTGTACATAGGTATTAGTGTCACTCAGTTGAGAAAATATTTCCTGTACATAGTAATCTTTATCTAACTCCAACAGTGCCCCACCCTTATCAGCTGGTTTATACACCAAATCTTTATCACACATTAATGCATTCAATTATATTCTTTCAGTTTTGGTCATATTATTTGAAAGTCTCAGAGAATGAAAACCTTTAGAATAGGGATGCACCAAATCCACTATTTTGAATTGAGCCAAACCCACAAATCCTCTCTGAAAGATTCGGCCAAATACCGAACCGAATCCGATGCAAATTAAGGGTGGGAAGGGGAAAACATTTTTTACCTCCTTGTTTTGTGCCTAAAAGTCACGTGATTTCCCTCCCTGGCCCTAATGTGCAGAGCGAATCCCAAACCGAATCCTGGATTCGGTGCATCCCAACTTTAGAATCATGTATAAGATTTTTCATGTACCGTGAGATGAGATCAATTACAGTCTCTACAGGGTGGTACAAAGTTGGTGGTTAATACTGACTCTTTTTGTACAGTTTGTGTCGATACGTCCCCCAAATCTTTATCTTTAAACTGCACTTTAAGTCTCAATAAGCGATAAAAGCGGTGTAAATCAACTTCTAAGGTAAATGTATCAAGATGAGTGGAAGGGCAAAAAGATAAACCCTTCTGTAGTACTGACACTTCCGCAACTGTAAGAACCTTTTTAGAAATGTTAATTACAAGCGATTCTGTTTCTTCTGTGTCGTCTTGTTGGTCATTTTTGTCGTGGCTTCTGCTACGCCTGCGGATCCGCCCCGCTCCCTGCTGCTTGAGGGAGCACTGTCCTTGTCTAAAAAAGAAGATCTAGACGAGTCATTCTCCCCTTATGAAATGTAATCACCAGAAGTGCTCAGAGTGCAATCCTGCTGCCTCAGTCTGTGTGGATCTTTCGCTCCTCTTGATGTGTATAGCTGTGAGAGTTGCTTCCAAAAGAAGGTAGGGGCAGAGCTAGTATGACCTTTTTTCTTTTTTCAACCAAGAACAGGGATTGGATCCTTTAAGTAACTGACCAGTTTTCCAAGGAAATATCCTTTGGTAGCATAGAGACAGCTGAACATGTATCAAGCATCAGGTTAATGGAGTGTCCCTTGTTAGCAGAAGCAGTATTTACATTGACAGTGCATATAAACGTGTCTGGAATAAATGTACCAGCTTTATCCACACTGAATACTGTAAAATTTGTAGTAGTGAGTTCATGAACATCTTTAGTAGAACTACAGTAGACCACAGCAAAGTGACCTGACTTTAAACATTTACGGCACTGTATAGCTTTTGCAGGACATGTAGCATAGTTTGTGAGGTGTTGTGTTGAACCACAGGGAAAGCAGTATTTTTTATTTGTATTTGCTGCAAGGTTTTGCAGTGAATCCCTTTCCTTAGCACTTTATTTTTATGTTACTGTGCATTATTAGGCCACAGTTTTGAATTCAAAATTTGTACATTACCAGCAGTTCCCTGACTGAGAGTTTTAGCCTCTCCCACAGCTGTTTCAATTTGGCTAGCAACTGTAATAGCCTTTGCAAGGGTTAATTCTTGCTCTAGGAGCAGTCTCTCTCTAATGCATAGTGAGTTTGTTTTTTCCACTATTTGGTCTCTTAGTATTTAATATGTTAGATTCCCAAACTCACTGGTAACAACCAGCTCTCTCAAAGCTGTTACAAAATGTTCTGTGGATTCACCATTACACTGTCCATGTTGGTGGAATTTATATCTTTCAGCAACCACATTTACTCTTGGCACGAAAAAGTTCTTTATAGCAGTAAGAGCAGTTTCATAAGTTTCATCAGGTGATGGTAATATATAGAATGTCCCTCTGCCCCCAGGCAGTGAATAAGTAAAGCACGCTTTCTAGCAGCAGAAACCTCCCCTTGGCCAGCAGCAATAATGTAATTATCAAACATATGGATCCAAGCAGTAAAAGGTATGCTAAGCTCACCAGGGTTTGGCAGAAAAGGTGCAGGCTGCTGCAGAGTTATAAAAGACATACTTGTCGCCATTTGTTGTGTTTGGTAGCCGAGGATGAGGAGAGTATAATAGTGCTTTATTAGCAGGTTCATGCAGCCATTACATAACAGCAGTAAGTCTTACTTTCACTTTCAAGCTGTACAGAAAGTCACCCCGCAGACCATTTGTATAAACACCACAGAAATAACTAGCAAAAGTAGTGCCCAATCATCAATTTTGTTTATTAGTTTAGATATTTAAATACATGTGGCTCCATTATTGTTCTAATCAAGATCATACAAATATATTTTTCCTCTTATATTAACCCTACATTCTGTGAATAAAATTTACCGAAGTGCCACAGATAATAGATTATATGTTCTGCATCACTTCCAGGTTGGGGAGCAGAGCAGTGATGTTTCAAGCCACTTGCTCCATCCCTGCTCGTTCCGCGACTCTAGGCAATGAGCAGAGTGAGGGATCAAGTGGCCCCTGGGGCAAGGTCACCCAGGGGCACTAAGGCAGCTGCAGGCAAGTGAAATCTATGTATCCTGCTGCTACCTGCACTTCTTGCACTCCCCCAGCACCATCGAAATGCAGAGAAGAAGAACCCCTCTGGTTCCTGGATCCCTCCTGCCTTCTCCTCCAGATTTCCAGACTTCTTGTCCCCAGGTTAGTGTCACATACACAAACAAACAAGCAAGCACACAGTTTTTACACTAATACACACATAGGGGCAGATTTACTATTGGTTGAATTTCTTATTAAAAAAAAATTGAAATTCGACCATGGGAATAGTGGGGAAGTAAAATCCTTCGAATTCGAATATCGACTTTGAAAGATTTTACTGCAATTCGATCGATTGAAATAAAAAAATTTGGATTTTTTTTATTCAATCAAAAATTATGTGGTCGAATAAAATTTTAAAGGGGAAGTTATTCGACCATCGAATCGTCGAATATTCGAATAAAATTTTATTTGAATATTTTAATTATTCGATTCGACTATTCCATGGTCGAATTTGCCTAATTTGCTTATTGGAAGATTCTAATTCGAATTTTTAAAAAATTCGATCAAACTTCGAATTATTCATGTGAATTTTGTAAATTTGCCCCTTACATTTACACTTATACACACTCACATACATTTTAGGGGGAACTGGGGGTTTCACATGCTCTTCACACACACTTGCACAAGCACACACAGGAATAAAACAGAATTTGCCAAGGTTACACACACATACGCACTTACACTATATAGTGGCTTTTTTCTATTGCATCATATGATTTTGTGCCTGAAAAAAAATGTTTTATTGCCATTGCAAAGAATACCTTTTGTATGTAAATTTGGTGAATATATTGCAATTCTGGTGACTTTTGTGCATTTTTAGCTTTTTTATTACATTTCCATTCGTTGCTCACTTGTTTTTGTCCATAAAACCTATTTGGCCAAGCTAAAATACTCAAACTGTTGATCGCACGATCGAACAGCGATTGTTCGGTTTCATGGAAAATTTGTGAAATTTCCTTCGATTGTTTGAAAAATTCGCACAATTTGAACGATTAAGGCGTTCGATCGTACGAATGGTATTCGAGCAGGTAATAGAAAAAGAAGCCTATGGGGGATTCCCGATTTGGATCATTGAATGATTGAATATTCGATCTATTCGATACGCTTGAATTTTGCATATTTGATGATTGAAGTGGTCAAATTTGCATATTCGAATATCCGATAAAATCGTATGATCGGAATTCGATCGAATTTTGTAAATCTGCCCCATAGATTCTAAGTCATTTTAAGTTAAGTCATGATCTTGAGTGCCTCTGAATCTGAAAGTCATACTGACACTAAAAACGTCTCTTCAAAATATTAATGTACATAAAGAGGGTTATTTTTACTAAAATCTGAATTTAACTCATTATTTTAACTAAAACAACCACAACCAAACTCCAATACCCGACTTGACCTTATTTATTATTTAAAAAGCTTGAATAAATAGTTTTGGGTAAAAACCTGAAAAAATTGTATGAAAAATCATATTTTATTATTTTTTCAGGCCTTTTCCCTGAATTGTACGATTCTTTGGGGGTTTTTGCCCAAAAAGCTCAAAATGAATGGCTTTTCGGGATAACCCAGCACAGACCACAATAACTTCCAGTTAGGAAAGCCACCTGCCATTGACTTAACCTCAGCACGATTTTTGGATTATGGCTTTTTGCAACATCAGGCTTTAATATATGTAGAAAAATCTGAGTTTTTAAAAAAACAGAAAACATTGAGATTCCCCCCAAAAAGCCAGACCAGATAAATTCTGAGTTTAATAAATAACCCCCAAAAGGTTACCTATAGGTCATGTTGAATATTTGTCGCTATTAGGGCTGCTTTTGTTAGTACTTGTTGCTTGAAGTTCCTAAACCTGATTGTTTTACCAACCTGACTGTCCCTTCTCAAATTATGAGAGTTTCTAATGCTAATTTATACTGTTACACAAATATGGCATAGAGGAACAAAGGAGGTCAGACTGGTAGTGTAAAAGCATTGAACACATATTTTAACAGCAAAATTATAAATAGCATACAAAGACAATGTAGGGACCCAAAGGTTTAGAACAGTGATCCCCAACCAGTAGCTTGTGATCAACATGTTGCTCTCCACCCTCTTGGCTGTTGCTCTCATGGTCCTCAAAGCAGGTGATTATTTTTGAATTCCAATCTTGAAAACAAGTTTTAATTGCATAAAAACTAAGTATAGTGCCAGGTGGAGCCTCTGGTAGGCTGCCAGTCCACACACGGGCTATCAAATAGCCAATCACAACCCCTATTTAGCACCCTAAGGACTTTTTCATGCTTGTGTTGCTCCCCAACATTTTTTACATTTGAATGTGGCTCATGGGTAAATAAGGTTGGGGACCCCTGGTTTAGAATGTCCCTATGACTTTGAACCTGTACCTCTAGTAAAATTCGGGGAGCAGGGACACCTTTCTGTCTTACCTTCCACATATTGAAGGCCCTGCTTTGTGTTTTAGAGTCAAGTGTAACCCTTGCTATGCTGTTTAGATGGACATGACCTATTTTAGAATGTATTAAAAAGGAGAAAAGAAGTAACATCTCACTCTTTCTCAAATTATTCTCTTCAACACCCCCCCCTTGGATCACTGTACTCAATTTGTAGGCCTTATCACCCACATCCGTTACAACCACAATAATTAAAAGTGCAAGTGCTTTTGATTAATATTGTGTGTAATAATAGTAAACTCACTCTCTCAATTATATTCCGGAGGCCTCAATTCATAACCCCAACCACTTAATATAGACATTTTAATAATGAAAGTGCCAAGTGCTAAAATTAATTATCCAAGTATTGAAGGAATACATCAATTTAGGTCTCTCGACCCACAAGGCCTTAGTTCATTGAATATATAATACACTAGTGCTAAAAATATAAATTATAATTTATCACCAATCAATTACTTAAAGTGTCATGTGCTATAAATAATTAATTAATTCTACTTAATTACCACAATTACTTTATTTCCTCAACTGAAATTAATTATGTTAGTGCTAATCAGAGCCTTGATAAAGCATTTTGAGAAACTTGCATCAGCGTTCCTCTCTCTCCTTTTTAATCTTCATCCCTTGACGAATTTTAATGAATTATTACAAGCGATTTATTTAAATCTCCAATTTCTAATTTATCTTAATCTACCTCTCTCTTTTGTCACAAAACATGGGGAATTCGGGTTTTTTTAGGCAAGTTAGATTATGCGAGTTAGGGAAGGCTAAAATACAAGACCACAGTTCCCCACGTTCTGCTTTCTTCCCTTGTAGTAATCCCAGGGCCTAGATAGTAAAAAATTGAGATAGAAGCATTTGGGATGACTCCACCACTATCTACTATTTTCCTTTTCTAAAGGTGGCCATAGACAGTGAGATCCGCTCATTTGACAATATCGCCAAAAGAGAGGATCTCTCCCCGATATGCCCACATTGAAGTGGGCGATATCGGGCTGATCTGATCGTGGGCCCTAGGGCCTAACAATTGGATCATAATGTAGGCGATGCGGGCGGGCGGATCGCGTGACTGCATACACACACAGATGCGCCTGCAATCCGACTAGGTTTTTTAACCTGCCCGACCGAGATCTGGCCGATATCGATCGGGGGAACAAATCGGAAGGCCCTACACACTTTTTATCCTTAATCATGGAAAATGGAGGTATAGTTTCTTAATTAATTGGGTTGTGGGTTATTTAGGTAAACAATAGCACTAACATAATTAATTTCAATTGAGGAAATAAAGTAATTGTGCTAATTAAGTAGACTTAATTCAATCAAGTAATTATTTATA
>CM044445.1:120606838-120617190 GCA_024363595.1 Xenopus borealis
AGGGCGGGATGCTGCACTGACAGTACGGGCCTATGCAAAAGAGCTTTACCAGGTAAGTAACTCTCCTTTTATGCATACGGCCCTACCTGTCAGTGCAGGACGTCTGGGAATGTCCCAAAGCTGTCCAAAAAAGGGACTAAAGGAAGGAAGCTATCTACGTGCTACTGCTGCTTGTAGCACCTTCCTGCCAAACTCTGATTGGCTAGCATTATATAAATCAAACTTGTAGAACTTAGAAAAAGTGTGTGGTGAAGCCCAAGTGGTTGCCTGGCAAATGGTTTCCAAGGAAACTTCGTTATGGAATACTAATGAGGTATTGACCTTCCTAGTAGAATGTGCTCTCAACTGAATTGGAGGGGGCATGCCTGCCTGAGTATAAGCTACAGAGATGGATTCCACTATCCACCTAGCTATGGTTCTCTTAGCAGGGAAACCAGCTTTATGACCTCCAAAAAGGATGAACAATACTTCTTACTGTCTAAGAGATTGATTTATCTGCACATAGGTCTTTAAGGCTCGTACCGGATCTAAGGGATTTGAAATCCCAGATGGCTGAACATAGTCTTGAGTCTGCAAAGTAGGAATAACAATGTCTTGGTTTACATGAAAGGCTGAAACCATCTTAGGTAGAAATGAAGGATTGGTGCGGAGTACTGCTTTGTTTGGATGAAACTTGAGCCAAGGTGACTTACATGACAGTGAAGCTAATTCAGATACTCGCCTTGCTGATGCAATGGCCAAAAGGAAAACAGTTTTGAGTGTTAGAAACTTAAGTTCTATCGATTCCACTGGCTCAAATGGAGTAGCTTGTAGGGTCTCTAGAACTAAGTTCAAATCCCAAGGGGAATAGGGATTTTAGTTGGTGGTCGGAGACGATATAACCCTTGAAAAAATAATTTAACTTGAGGTAGTAAAGCCCATTGCTGTTGAAATAATGCGGCTAAGGCTGAAGCTTGTACTTTGAGTGATGAAATACCGTGTTGCTTGTCAAACCCGGCTTGTAGAAACTGAAGGATCTGAGGGGACCCACAGGTCTTGCAAATGAAATTATTATCTTCACACCAAGAAATGAAAATACGCCAAATTCTATGGTATGATCTAGCCGTTGTAGGTCGTCTTGCCGATATTAGGGTATCGATCACTGTGGAAATCCTTTCCGTTTCTAGATACTGGATTCAAGAAGAAAGCCGTTAAACTCAGCTTGTGTACAGTACATCCGGGTACCAAGCTGGACCTTGAGTTAGTAGATCTGGTGTGATGGGTAACTGAAGTGGTTGATCTGCCAGCATAATGATCACATCCACGAACCAACTGCGAGCTGGCCAACGTGGAGCCACTAGGATAGTTGGGATTCCTTCTTGGCGAATCTTCAGTAGTGTTCGCTGTATTAGTGGTAGTGGTGGAAACACATAACCCAGTTGGTAGTCCCACGGATTAGCTAACACGTCGACAGCCTCTGCCATTGGGTCCCTGATCCTCGATAAAAATTTGGGTACCTGAGAATTGTGTCGGGATGCCATCAGGTCTACACAAGGGGTTCCCTATTTGCTGGTGATTAGTTGGAAAACTGATGTCTTGAGTTGCCATTCGCCCAGGTCTAGTGTGTTGCGACTTAGATAGTCCACCTGCCAGTTCTGTAGTCCCGGAATTTAAATGGCTGTTATGGTCGTTAAGTGATTCTCTGACCATGTGATGATCTTGGATATCTCTGACATTGCTGCGGTACTCCGAATACCCCCTTGCTTGTTGAGGTACGCTACCACAGTACTGTTGTCTGATTGGATTCGGACATGAGTTGTTCTTAGTAATGCTGACCAATGTGTGAGTGCATTGTAAATTGCTCTGATTTCTAGTATGTTTATGTGGAGGTTCTTCTCTTGCTGACTCCACAAGCCCTGGCAGGAGCGGTGTTGCCAAGCTGCTCCCCAGCCGTTGAGGCTGGCATCTGTGGATATGACTACTGGAGTTGGAAGGTGCCATGTCTTGCCCCTGGAAAGACTGTCTGCCTTCGTCCACCAAAGAAGGCTGGTAAGAACTGTCTCTGAAAGAGCAATTGTCTGAGAAAGATCTTGGTGATCCTTGTTCCACTTCCTCAGGAATTCCCTCTGTAGAGGTCGCATGTGGAATTTTGCAAATTTTGCGTCTATGGTTGATGCCATAAGACCTAATAATTGAAGAATTGCATAAGCTGTTGTTACATTGGTTTGTAGCGAGAATATTGCTGACTGAATGTGACGAATCTTGTCTGTTGGGAGAAAAAGGCTTTGAAGTGTGGAGTTGACCACCATGCCTAGAAATGGGAGACTCTGAGATGGAGTGAGTATGCTCTTTTGATAATTTATTATCCAGCCATGTCGTGTGAGATGGTGAATGCAGAGTTGTGTAGCTAGTTCTGCTTTTGGGCCGAAGGGCATTGCTTGGAACTGAAAATGGTGCTGGTTTATGTAAAATCTCAGATATTTTAAGTGATCTGGATGTATTGGTATGTGTAGATATGCATCATTTAGATCTACTTTTGTCATGAATGCGCCAGCTGATTTGTTGAGTGGATGTAAATTTAGGACTGGACAAAATCCGCCGTCTTTCTTTGGTACCAAGAAGAGGTTCGAATAAAAACCTTGGAAGTGTTCCTTTGGAGGTAATAATGCAATCACTCCCTTTTCTTGAAGGTCTCGAAGAATAGAACTGGGACAAAATCGGAAGGATGGAGGGAATTTGGTGAAAAATATTCTGAGGCCTGTCGTAATAATTTTGAGGACCCATTGGTCTGTAATGGAGTCCTGCCAAATGTGAGCAAAACATTTTAGTCTGCCTCCTACTCTTAGATTCTTGCTTCCGGTGGAGTCAGGAATTCTAACTTTTGGAAGGTCCCCCTTTCCTAACGACCTTGGATTGTGATTGCCATGGCTTGAATTTCTTATTTGAGGTATTAGTGTTAGGTCTACCGCCGTTGGATTGTCTGGAGTAGGATCCCCAGGATCTATGATGGTAGTTCTGTTTGTGCTCCACTTTACTGGATCTCTTACCCTGGGGAAGGAATGCTCCTTTTCCTCCTGTGACCTCTGCAATGATCTGTTTGAGTTCTGGACCGAACAATTGTGTTCCTTCGAACTTTAATTAAATCAATCGGTGTTTGGAAGCTGTGTCACCTGACCATTGTCTTAGCCAAAGTGCCCTTCTGGCTGTTATGGCTGATGCTGAAGCTCTAGCGGATAACTTAGTAATTTCAAGTGAAGCATCACTGAGAAAGAAGCATCACTGAGATATTTTATCTAGAACTGTCGCTGCGTCAGAATTTTTGAGAAGTGGAGACCTTTTCAGCTCCTGACACCAGAATTTTGCTGTGCGTGCCACGCTAACGGAAGCTGAAGCAGGACGTAAAACCGCCGCTGAATGGATAAAGTCTCTTTTGAGAGCTGATTCCATCTTTTTATCCATGGGATCACGGAAGGAGCCCGCATCTTCAGATGGTAGTGTAGTATTCCTGGATAAACATACTATGGCAGAGTCTACTTTTGGAGATTTGTCCCCAAAATGCTTATTTTCATCTTTAATAGGGTATTTTGTGTGAAATTTTTGTGCAACAATGTTACGTTTGTCAGGTTCAGACCATTCGTCTGATATAATCTGCATAACCGATTTGCTTGTGGGAAATGCCCTGGTCTTTTTATGGGTGTTACCCAATACTTTGTCCACCTTTGAGAGTGGTAATGGGGCCTCCTTAATCTCTAAAGTTTCACAAAGATACTTGAGGAGTAATTTGATCTCATCTGGTTGTTTAGTCGAGATCACTGCATCTGATGCTGCTGTATCTGAATCAGTAGAATCACAACTACTTAGTTCCAATCTAAACTAATATTAGATTCTGAGTCTGATGACTCAGAAAGAATAGGCACTGGAATCTTGGATCTAGTCTTGGGCCGAGTTTGAGTGTGAACCTGGCTGGCAACTGCTTGCTGAACAGAAGAATGGATCTGAGTTTGTAACCATTCTAATAAGTGTGACATTTGCTGATTATTAGGAATGGTGGGTGAAGGATCCTGAGGCACAGACTGTGAATGAGAAGTGTGTGCAGGGCTGGATGGGCCCGGTGAAAAATGCGGGGAGTTAGGAGGATCCTGACAAGCATGCACCATAGCAATAGTATAAATAGGAACTGGTTGTTCAAGTTCATTTTCTGAATCAGTATATTGAGTAGTCTTGGCTATCTTATGTAAAATAGAGGGAGAGGGTGAAGCTGAAATCACTTCTTTCTTCTTTCCCCTTTTTTTGGAATGTCTGATAGGTCTCTTAGGATTTTCAGACAATTCTTCAATGAGATCAAACAACTCCTTTGATTGTGCCATTATTGTAAATAAAGCTCCCAATGAATCTGTAAATTTTTTTTAAATAATACACCAATAGCAGAGTTTACTTAACTGCTTCACAGATAGAGTCGCGTGTATTCGCCTAAGGTGCGCTCCCTGTGACGTCACTTCCGTGCGCTTTCAGTTGGCGCGAATCTGTGGATACAGCGTGAGCGGAAGTGACGTAGGTGAAGGCGTGTCAATGGAAGCGCTTGTTAAGTGACTGGTGTATGGTGTAATGAGATGCCAGGGGAAGAACCGCCGGTCATCCTGTAAGGTTCCGATCCCATAAGAACCGCTGGTGAGGTATATAGTGGAGCGCATCATCTAATAGAGGTAGAAGGGTCTCACACTAACCAGCAAACGCTTTCTGATATAAGTGGAGCACGCAAATAGATGGGCTCAAGAGGTAGAAGGGCTCAAGAGGTATTGTTAACTTACTATAATAATAAAAAGGAGCACTCTAAATAAGGGCTCACCTTGTGTAGGTCTGTAGAGTAGGGCTCATTCATCTGGGAGAGCACACAACCATGGCGGGGGTCTCGATACCAGATAAGAGCACACATGATGACTATAGGTAAATTAAAAGAATAAAACCAAAGAATGCGAAGAGGATGTATGAAGGTGTCCACCTCCGAGCAGGACAAACAAAAAACTGAGGGTGGAAGGAGACACAGGAAGAGGAGGAGTTTAAGATTTCATTAATGTTTGTCCTGCCTCCAGAGAGGAGAACTTAACCCCAGACGTCCTGCACTGACAGGTAAGGCCGTATGCATAAACGTGAATAAGGATCTATGAATAGTGAGTGAAGTGCCCCCCCTGGGACTGTCCACATCACGTGTTGTCATGGGCCTGCATACCCCCAACTGTCCTACTTTTAACAAGCTGTCTGCGGTCCCAGATTGTTGATTTAATATCCCGCATAGCCAGGGCCGGATTACCTGCTAGGCGCCCTAGGCTGCTGCCTAGGGCCTGCCTAGCTATAGGGGCCCGGGCCGGAAAGAAATTACCTTTCAGAAAACCTCCGGTCCGGGCCCCTGTCTGGTGCGCCGGCGCCGCTGCCTGCCGAATGGTGCACGCTGACGTGACATCGCCAAGGAGCGTGTGAGTGGCGCTGCTGGGCGCGCGCCGATGCCAAGACGCCAGTCACACCGCCCTCACCGCCGCACGTCCGCTCACGTCGTCATGTGACGTCTGACACGTCCTTTCTGGGAGGAGGAGGAGTGGAGGACGGCCAAATAAAAGCCGTGTCTGTGGCGAGAGAGCATAGTTGGCGCCTAAAACTTTAGTTAGAGAGCTGTATGTCTGCGACGTAGGTAGTTCTTAGTGTGTTTTTGCCTAAGTTGCTGCCTGGCTGTGGTGGTGACTCATTCACTCAATGGGTCTGTCGTTCTGTGCAGCAGCAACAAACACAGTGTGTGGCACTGACTGGGCTGACTGGCTGCTGTGCCAGGCTGAATTTATTTTTTAATTTTTATATATTTTTGAAGACTCTGTGTCTAGTGTCTGGCTGGCTTAGCTTGGTTGGACTGGGACTGGGAGTCTGGGTCCTGGGACTGCTGACTTGACTTGTGAGGGGAGGAAGGAGGGGGCATGGGTGACGGGGCAGTAAGGCCAGGCTGTCAGTCAGTGGTACTTGGCCGGGTATTTTATTATTTGAAAGTGATCATCTGAGATCTCAGCCTGGGCATCTGGACTCTGGGGGTAAAATTGAAAAGGGTCTGAGGTGGGGGCCTGGGGCTGCTGGGGCAGTGTTGTGTTGTTGTTGAACTGTTGAAGGGAGGGGCGCAGAGCAGAACCGAGAAAAAAAATACAAAAAAAAAGCTACAAAAACTACAAAAAAAACCTACAAAAAATACAAAAAAACTACAAAAAATATTTGGGGGTTCTGCAGGGAGTGAGGGAGCGGGGCAGACAGAAAAGAAAACTACAAAAAAAATACAAAACAAAAATAGCAAAAAAAAATTGGGAGGCAAAATAATTTAGAAAAGTTCTTATACCTATCTGGTTGCAAAACAGTTCTAATATTCTAGTCTCATTTGGCTGGTGCCTGAAAGTTCTAATACCCTAGTCTTCTCTGGTTGCAAAACAATTCTAATATTCTATTTGCATCTAGCTGGTGGCAGCAACACAGTTACAATACCCTAGTATTCTCATCTGGTTGCAAAACAGTTCTAATATTCTAGTCTCATCTGGCTGGTGCCTGCAATATTTGCATCTGGCTGGTGGCAGCACAACAGTTATAATACCCTAATCTTCTCATTTGTTTAGTCATCTTATCTGGCTGCAAAATAATTCTAAAGGTTTTCTAGGGTTTCCAGTTATAAACAGGGTTTTAAAAAGGCAATAGAAGGTATGTCAAAGAATCTGTACAGGCATGCCTCAGGGGCTGCTAAAAGGAGAAAGAAAAATAAGGAGCAAAAAGAGACAGTAAAACAAAAGACTTATATGCAATCTTTTTTAGTACCAAAGCATCAGCTTGTTCAGCCTGATGGAGATGAACAAGAAACAAGTTTCACCATAAGTATAGATAGTACTGCAGCGCATCCTGATGTCTCTATCTCCAATTTGGAGCAAGGAGCTATTCCTGCTGGTCATGATAAATCCAGCCCTGTAGATTCTAATACACATCCTCGGCCTAATGAACAAGGAACAAGTTGCTCCTCCATAAGTCATGTTGCTGACACTGATCAAACTATAGTTTTAAGCCCTGCATTACATCCTAATGATGATGATGAAGTTGTCATCCAGTCGTCCAATCATGCTGTTGGCACTGTAATCACAAAAAGCACTAGAGATACAGAAGTAGCTACTATGCAAAGTCCATTGACTATGGACTATGAGGAAACTGGAGATTATGCCCCAGTTTCCCAATCCCAGCAGTCCATATATGCTACACCAGAAATTCCAACAACTTCAAATGTTGTCACAAATATAATTGAGTTACTCCCATGATCCTGCTGAGTGGGGTAGTAACATTTCTGAAGACTTGCGTGAATATTTTTCTAAGAATCCATTTCAAAATAGGAATGTGGATTTCTCTGCATCTAAAAGAACATATACTGATATCACAAGGTATCATACGGAAAAGAAATAATGATGAATGTATTACTCGTGATTGGATGATCTACTCGCACTCAACAGGAACTGTATTCTGTGTGCCATGTAAACTTTATAGTAGTTTGTCTCATGCCCTTGCAACATCGGGTTTTATTGACTGGAAAAATGCTGCTGCAAGATTAAGGGAGCATGAGAATTCACCTGATCATCGCAGGTGTGTTTTCATATTCACAGACAGGGCAAACCCTGAATGCTGAATAGACCATGCTCTTCTTGAACAAAAAGTTAATGAACAGAAGTACTAGTGGGAAGTTTTAAGAAGGGTTGTCGATGTTGTAAAGTTCCTTGGTGAACGTGGATTACCATTCAGGGGAACTGATGAGCAATTTGGATCCCCACAGAATGGGACATTTCTGGGAATACTAGAGCTTATTTATAAATATGACCCATTTCTTGAGCAGCATATAAAGAAGTATGGTGGATCAGGAAGAGGGATAAGCAACTACATGTCATCTTCCATAGTAGAGGAGTTCATAGAGCTAATGGGAAAAAAAAGTTGTTCAAGCAATACACTGCCAAATATTTTTCTCTTATTGTTGATTCCACACCAGATCTCAGTCATGTTGACCAGCTGGCAATTGTACTACGTTATGTTAACAAAGATGGGCCTGTGGAACGGTTACTGGGGTTTGTTCCAATCTATTCTCATACAGGAGAACACCTAGAAAATACTGTGTTGTCATTCCTGACTGCATTGGAAATTAATATTCATGATTGCAGAGGCCAAAGCTACGATAACGCTAGCAATATGTCTGGCAGATACAATGGTTTGCAAGCAAGAATTCGTGCAATCAATCAGTTGGCATATTATGTGCCTTGTTCTGCACATTCACTGAATTTGGTTGGGACATGTGCTGCAGAATCCTGTCTTAAAGCAGCTACATTTTTTAATCTATTGGAGTGCATCTATGTTTTTTTTTCTTCATCCACTCATCGATGGAACATTCTTAAAAATGAGCTTTGCAAAGCTCCTGGAAATCTTTCTGTAAAAAGTCTGTCTGGAACAAGATGGGCTGCTCGTTCTGATGCTACTAAAGCACTGAGAATTGGTTTTCAGTATGTGAAAAATGCTCTCAGAGAATTAGAGTCATCGGATCACCAAGTAAGAGTCCGACATGAGGCAAAGTCCTTATTAGGAAAACTCAACCACTTTGAAACCGCCATTCTTCTTGTGGTGTGGGGAAAGATCCTAGAAAGGCTAAATGTGACTAGTAAAACTTTACAAAACACCAAAATCTGTCTTTCAGATGTAGTCATACTTTATAACTCATTGATTGCATATGTGCAAATTATAAGGGATTCATTTGACACATGCGAACTAGAAGCTAAAGAGCTTACTGGAGGCCATACATATGCAGGAGAAGGAAAAAAGCTTAAAAAATGCAAAACATTTACTGATGAATCACCATTTGCTGATGAAACCCAACATATGTCAGCAAGAACCAAATTTATCACTGAAACATTCTATATCTTAACAGATTCACTTATTGCAGAGCTTAAAAGAAGGAATCAGTGCTATGAATGCTTGAATAACCATTTTGACATTTTTAATTCAAACTTGCCAATATCACAGTTACGAAGCTCTGCCGACAAATTGCAATAAAACTACCCTGAGTATCTTGAAGACTGTTTTACAGAAGAATTTTTACAATTTTCTGCATTGATAACCCAGGAATCCATGGTGTGCCCAATGGCAATGAGGCAGTATTTAATTGCCAGAGACTTACAAAAAACATTTCCAAATAGTGAAACCTTGCTACGTATGTTTTTATGCATGCCTGTAACCAATGCCAGCGGAGAAAGATCATTTTCCTGTTTGAAAAGGATAAAAAATGAAAGAAGAACTACAATGGGCCAAGAAAGGTTGTCAGCCCTTTCTTTGCTAGTGGTGGATTCCACTTTAGTCAGACAACTTGACTTTGATGACATTGTGGATTCTTTTGCCAAGCAAAAAGTACGTAAAGTTAATTTGTACTTGTTAGCTGCTCAGCACACAGTAAAAGACTTGGTACACAAGTCATGAAATCCCTCCACCAGCTTCTTTATTTCTAAATTTTGATATTGTTGTCTCATGTGTCTGCAAAAGATTTCTAAAACCCTACTCACCTCATATGGCTGCAAAACTATTTTAATAACCTAGTCTTCTCATCTAGTTGCAAAACAATTCTTATATTGCAGTCTTCTCATGTGAATGCAAAATAATTCTAATAGTCTAGTCTTTTCATCTAGCTTCAAAAAAAATCTAATATTGTAGTCTTCTCATCTGACTGCAAAATAATTCGAATACTCTTGTCTTCTCATCTGGCTGTGAAAGAAATCTAATAGTCTTGTGGTCTCATCTGGCTGCAGATAAATTCTAATATTCTAGTTGTCTCATCTGGCTGCAGAATAATTCCAATATTCTAGTTGTCTCTTCTGGCTGCAGAATAATTCCAATATTCTAGTTGTCTCTTCTGGCTGCAGAATAATTCCAATATTCTAGTTGTCTCTTCTGGCTGCAGAATAATTCCAATATTCTAGTTGTCTCATCTGGCTGCAGAATAATTCCAATATTCTAGTTGTCTCATCTGGCTGCAGAGTAATTCCAATATTCTAGTTGTCTCTTCTGACTGCAGAATAATTCCAATATTCTAGTTGTCTCTTCTGGCTGCAGAATAATTCTAATACTCTTGTCTTCTTATCTGGCTGTGAAAGAAATCTAATAGTCTTGTGGTCTCATCTGGCTGCAGATAAATTCCAATATTCTAGTTGTCTCTTCTGGCTGCAGAATAATTCCATTATTCTAGTTGTCTCATCTGGCTGCAAAATAATTCTAATACTCTTGTTTTGTCATCTGGCTGTGAAAGAAATCTTATAGTCTAGTGGTCTCATCTGGCTGCAGAAGAA
>CM044445.1:120623962-120634313 GCA_024363595.1 Xenopus borealis
GTGTTAGGGAGCTGTTATCTGGTTACCTTCCCATTGTTCTGTTGTTAGGCTGAAGGAGGGAGGGAAGGGAGGGGGTGATATCACTCCAACTTGCCGTAGAGCAGTAAAGAGTGAGTGAAGTTTATCAGAGCACAAGTCACATGACTTGGGGCAGCTGGGAAATTGACAAAATGTCTAGCCCCATTTCAGATTTCAAAATGAAATATTAAATAATCTGTTTACTCTTTTGAGAAATGGATTTCAGTGCACAATTCTGCTGGAGTAGCACCATTAACTGGTGCATTATGAAAATGTTTTTTTTCCCATGACAGGATCCTTTTAAGCTGCCCATAGCTGCACCAAGGGATAAAAGGTCAGAAACAAAATTAATCAACTTCTGTCCTAGTTGTCAGAGGTTACACAAAGTATCCTGAAATGTCTCCTGAGCTGGTTTCTTACTGTCTCCAGTAGTGATGGGCAAATTTATTCGCCAGGGGTGAATTCCCGCGATTTGCGGCTGGTGAATAAATGTCCATGTGAGTATATGGTGAGGAACATCTTCATGGGAATGGTGCTGATGGTCTGATGGACACTGATATCATCAGAGACGGAACCTTTTCATCACCCATTATATAGAACATTCTCTTTCATTCCTGATCTCTCTTTCATTCTCCTCTGTCACATGGGAATATGTCACTGCCATTGTCTTTATGTGGTAGCAGAGAAGACACAATATAATGATGAATATAACTCCAGACAATACCAGTCTCACTATGTTTTGCAGAGCTCCTGTTTGCTTTCCATCTGGGGAAAGATAATTTGAATTAATATCCTTAACAAACAAATAGATATTAAAGAAAATTACATGTACCAAGGAATTATATTCCAAATAACTTAACAAACTAGGTAAACTATGCCCATATGATTCCAGTGATCCTTTGACCCTATCGACCTTTCTTATAATTGAATCCCCTATGACTAGAACCTGCCTTTCCTTACTTGAACTCCCCCCACTTCCACCCAGGGTGCTGTGAGTCACCCTGCTTCATACATGCCAGTTCAGAGCTTTCCTCTCCAGCATCTTCAGCCAAAATGGGGGATTTGCTGTTTTGGACAAGCTGTGGACCAGCCCCACTATCCTTATGTCCCCTACTTCCCCTCCTGACTGTCACAAACCTTCCTCCCTCATTATCTTCCACTGCCCCTTTTCTTCCCTCCCCTCCACTAGTCCCTGCCAGCGGTTGCTCTGTGAGCCTCCTTTTATCCCCCACATTTGCCGCTGCCCTCAGTGCTGCAAGTTCCCCCCTTAGAGTCTGCAGTTAAGATTCCAAGATGAAAATCCACCAACATCTTTCACATGTAAATACTATATGGAACTGCTACTCCAACACCACAAGACACACACTGAGTGATACCAGCAAACCCACTTCAACTCATATTTACACTGGGTACTTACAGTCTCCTGAGTGCAATTCCTCAAAAACTCCTGTTTGGTTTTAAATGCTTAACACTTAATTCACATACAACACATAGGGCAGAACTACGCGGATGATTCACATACGTTTTTGGCAGATGTGACGCTGTGCGCAATAACAGATGCAACGGGTCGTTTACGATAGGAAAAAGGTAAAGCAATAGGAAGTTGGATGGCGTGGCAGGGTTGATTCATCGCACCCTGACTGTCGGATGAAAATGCTGCAAGCTGCGTCTTCATCTGTCAGTCGTTTCACATCGTATAAACCCTGTTACACCATTCAACTTTTTTATTACTTACCCTGTTTTCCATTGCATGCGACTTGTTGCATTTCCTTTTGCACAAAGCGTCGCATCCACCGAAAATGGACTTGAATCATCTGTGTAGTTCAGCCCATAGGTCACCTGCAACACTTACTTAGCAGCTCCCACACTCACTTTGCATCAAAGTTTTGGAGGCACACATCTCTTTTTGGATTCCAGCACACATTCAAGCTGGCGTCCAAAAAAAATGGGTGCTGGTCAAGTGAATTTTCAAAGGGGGTTTTGTGATTTTATTCGCCTGCTGCGAATCATAGGAATTTGCTACAAATTCGACCCAGGTGAATAAATTCACCCATCACTAGTTTTTGACACTACTTAACACTTAATTTACATGCAACAATTAGATCACATGTTTAGTGAGTGCACACTCTCTTTGCTGTCACAGTCAAAGCCAAATATCACTCAACTTACTTCTCCACTGCTAGAGGGATTGTTGATGCTTAATTCAAGAAATAGTTTATTTGTGCTAAAAAAATATAATAATAATATTCTAAGAATTGTTCTTTAGCTACGCACTGTATTGTAAATGGCAAATTGTATATTATGGTAAACATATACCTACCTCTTATAGATAAAATCATTATATGTGGTTTCACTTATTTTATGACTCTAAATACACACTTGTTTTACTAGATAACCCAAACATTCCTGACATTCCAAAACAATAAGTTAACTGCAGTTATGATTGATGACTTCAGGTTCTGTCTTGAAGATGGGACAATGGGAGCAATAGTCAAGATGAGGTCAAATTCTATACAATTCTCTCTTGTATAGAATAGGACATTTGCTGCTGAGAAATTATTTACAGGAAATAATTAAAAATATACAAACTTTATAAATTAAAAAAATTCACTGTATGCCATTACTGGTTGATTAAAACCACTGTATCCCATGAGTGATTTAGGCCATACAGAGCTAACATAATTCATCCAGTTCAAAAACTATATGTGTTATCTATAGCCATTTGGTGTGGCACTCAAATATAATAAATAATATTTATGATTGATAAGTTCACAAATAAAATAATATTGATCATTGCTCACCCTGTATTTTAACAGTCATAACACTGCTCCTCTTCCTCACACTGCCGGTTGGAGTTTGTACCTCACAGATATAATTCCCAGAATCCTCCAGCTGAGCTGAGGGGACTCCATATTGGTTGGATAAACTGAATCCCTGCACATTGTGCCCATTTCTGTAGAAAGCAAACTGTAGCTCTGTAGTCGCTCTGTGTGGGCTGAGCTTTGTGTCACATGTTATGGTCATGTGATCTCCTTCTGTCCAATGGTTTTGGTTCACACTTATTTGGGGGGTACTGAACAGCTCTGTAAAATGAAAAATAGAATAGGAAAATATAATAAAATTTAAAAAGAAGATACCTTTGTGTATATATTAATACGTCTGACACTAATGGGCATTACAATATTATCACCCCTTTCATGCCAGCTCAACTCTTACTCAAACCATCAGATTATCAAAACTCTGATACTTACATAGTTACATAGTTACAAAGTTACATAGTTAAATTGGGTTGAAAAAAGACAAAGGCCATCAAGTTCAACCCCTCCAAATTAAAACCCAGCATATACACACGCACCCCTCCACTCTTTCACACAAACCATATATGCCCATAGCTATACTAACTGTAGAGTTTAGTATCACAATAGCCTTTGATATTATGTCTGTCCTGTAAATCATCCCCCTCTTATAGTCATTAACAGAATCAGCATCACAACATCACCCGGCAGTGCATTCCACAACCTCACTGTCCTCACTGTGAAGAACCACCTACTCTGTTCCTTTAAATGAAAGTCCTTTTCTTCTAGTCTGAAGGGGTGGCCTCTGGTGATCCTCTTTATGGGTAAAAAGGTCCCCTGATATTTCTCTATAATGTCCTCTAATGTACTTGCAATGTGTAATCATGTATATGTATTTTTTTTTTTATAAAAAAACTTTTATTTATTTTATAATTTTAAGACTAAGAGTATAGTTAGGGATAGAGAGAAGTAGAGATGAGATGAAGAGAGGTCTCAAGGGTTGTATTTTCTATAAAAAAATAAATTTACTGGTCTTAGTAAAATACACATTTGATCCATTTAAGAAAACCTTAATAGCTTGGTTAAAACTCAAAGTAAAATACAAGCTTCATGATTCTGATATTATTATTATTATTAATAAGCCTGTCAATACAGTCTTTCTCTGCTACATAATAACAAAAACCTGACTTTAGCTGACCATAAGCCAACAGATGATTTGGCAGAATCTTTGGCACCTTGTTTGATTTCTATTAGTTTGCTATCTAAAAAAAATTGTAATGGTTATGGTACAGATTTGCACCCGTTATCAAAACCTTCCATCAAATGGACTGAACTTTTACATTGTCAAGTGTCTTTCTCAGCTCTGGTGAAATCTATTAATGATTACAATAAATTAATTTTAGCAGAGAGTTGGAAGATTCAACATTTTAAACTTCTCCACCTAGGCTATGGTTACATTTGCTCAATAAATTCCTCTAATAGCCCAGTCTCATATTGCCCCTAATGGGATGAAACGAATGTCTCACTTTATGGTCCTGTCCAAAGATTGATCTATTTTGGAGGGAAGTCACTAGTTTTTTTAATTCTAAACTTTAATTTAAAACTTTAATTCTAAACTATTGGGAAAAAGAACCCTGAGCATGGGTTCTCAGCTTTTATATTAGAACACAGTGCCATCTAGTGACTAACCCCAGGATAATTAGGGGTCATGCTTTTGACCCAGGAAATGGAATCTAGCTCCTGTATGAACTAAGGGGCCTTAAGTGGTCAAACTGTAGGGAATGCAATATAAATGGGGAATACATTAATCAGCCCCCTACATTAATATGAGTTTATATTCAAAACTAGAAGAAGTCACACTGTCTAGCCCATGAGGTTGTTGGAGGCCTGACCATTATACTTTGGCTGTTACTGTATGACATGAAATAAATGACAATGTGGGGAGAATTCATAAAAATGTTGATATTAAGGAAGAGACAGAATTGTTGTATTTCTCGCTATAATCACAAATCTCCACTTTGTCTTTTAAACAGTTTCCAGATGTTTCGCACATTTTAAACAAAATTTTACCAACATTTTTTTCAAATTTGTCTTTAGTTCTTCCTAAACTCATTAGCCCTCAGGTGACTCTCAGCTGTACATTTGCCTCATACTAATGATTGTGCCCTTCATAGAAAAGATTTCCTGTCACTTTAAATAGTCAATATGGCAGAACACACACTTTATTATATATCCATTCCCATTATTTATATCACATAGGAACATGTGCAGTAGTCCAAGGTCCCATTTTAGCTGCCAATGTGTATGTGCTACTCACTGATCAGCAAGATGGAAGCTGGGAACAGAAGGGAAAAAGCTAAATGTGGGGCCAATGCTGCTGCTGGGCAGATCTGTAGTTGTGGGCATGATATGGTGGGGCTGTCTACTGGCACAAAAACTAACATTTCCTAAGGTGCCTATACTTCATAATTAAATACAGATCTGTAATATACATATTTACTCAAAATACTAACATTGCCTCATGCAATTAGCAAGAAAATATAAAAAAAAAAAAGTTTAAAAAAATTCATCTGTTTTATGTTGCCAATAACATAAAATTTTATGTTGACATATAAACATTATATATATATAAGTAGACTTTGTTGGAGTCGGAACTCTCATCACACGGTTCAACTTGCCAGGGTGCAGTGCCCACAATTATTGAATAAATATCTCAAGAAAAAGGTCCGCACTCTCAGGACTTAACAAAAAAGACTAACGTTTCGGCTGAGGCCTTTCTCAAAGTAACAAAAAACAATAAAAGTCATACTCTAAATTTAGGTGTATACAGAAGTGCACTCTATCCATAGCTGTTACACTCTATCATCATGTGTCTCCCAGAAAGTGTAACATTAACAATAAGTAACATTGTATTTTTGTAATTTGCTTGTTAATGGGTAATGTTTGTATATCCTGTGGGTTTTGTATCCTACTATTGGATGTTTTCCAACGATGACGTAATTGCTACAGTATGTCAGCCAATTAAGTTTTCCCGCCACCATAGGTATATAATGCATTTTTTATTGTTTTTTGTTACTTTGAGAAAGGCCTCGGCTGAAACGTTAGTCTTTTTTGTTAAGAAATTATTATTTCATTTTTAAGTTCTGAGAGTGCGGACCTTTTGCTTGAGATATTTATTCAATAATTGTGTATATATAAATGGAGACTGAAGGAAACAAAGCAGAGCTGAGGGCAGAGGGAAGAGTTACACTGAGCTTTAGTACATTTTAAAAATTGCAGGAGAAAATGTTGCTTAAAATGTCATTTTTCTTCTCCATTTTTGTCATTGTGATGACATTCACAAAAGTGTCTGCAAATTGATCTTTATTTTGTCAGAATGCGAAAAGTGGCAGTTGAGCAGCAGATTTTTGCTTGTAAATGTGGAGACTGTATTTATACCAGTTTTAACCCCATTTTTACTCCCCAAAAATACTTCCTCCACTTTTGATAGATTACTCCCATTGTGTTTTTGGATTTTCTCCCATAATGAAAATGAATGGGATCATGTTGTACATTCTGTCCCTCACTCCTGTCCAACTGCCCTCAGTGTCCCATTCTGTTCCATCAGATCTTACCTGAGACTGAGATGTCATGATAGGCTGTATAAGTTGTGAATCCATTATCACTTATATCACTCTCACACTTGTATGTACCAGATGCAGTAACATCCACTCTTCCTATGTGTAACTCAGACTCACTGACTGGAGACTCAATGATCTTATTGTTCTTGTAAAATACTGTGTTCCTTGTATAATATCCAGTCCGACTGTGACACCTGAGAGACAGGGAGTCTCCTTCATGAACATCAGGGGGCGCCTGCAGGATGAGATGATCTGTAATAAAAGAAGAAACACTGAATAGTGATGAGCGAATCTCACCCGTTTCGCTTCGCCAAAAAAATTGCGAATTTCCATTGAAGTTCGCAAATTGGCGAAAAAATTAGCGAAATGAGTCGCGCGTCGCGTCAATCGCATCGCGTCGCTTCCGATGCGTGTCGTTTCCGTCGCATCATTTTCGACGAGTGTCGCGTCGTTTTCGACGCGTCGCGTCAAAAACGACTCGCGACTCTTTTTTTTTTTGCCGAATTTTCTGTGGCGAATTTTTGCTGGAGTTCCGCGAATTTATTCGCCAGCGGCGAATCGTGGGAATTCGCCACAAATTCGCCCCTGCCGAATAAATTCACCCATCACTAACACTGAATGAAATAAAGAAAACACTAAAGAGAAAATATTCTGCCCTTTTTGACATTATGCTCATTCATTTGGGCTAGTGATGGGCGAATTTAGTCACCAGACCGAATTCGCTGCGAAATACCGCGATTCGCCGCTGGCGAATAAATTTGCGAAATACCAGTGAAAAGTCGCCAGTGAAAAAATTGAGCTGTGCTCCAAAATTGACGTGACGCGTGCCATGACTCGTTTTGCAAATTTTTCGCCAATTCCGCTGGAAATTCTGGGATTTTTCAGCGCAGTCAAACGGTATAGATTCACCCATCGCTTCCACATATAAATAATTATGTATTTTTTTCACAAACTTAATTCCACAGATTGAGAGCAAATAATTACTACTGGCTAACTATTTCCCAACATGCCTTAGGCTCACAGTGTAATACAATCACTCACTTTGTTCCATTTCCATTGCAAAGTGATGGATTCTGGGACTTGAAGTCCATCTGCTTATTAGAGAATCAGTGCAGGGGAGTCCAAGAATCCATCACTTCACATTGGAACAAGATGAGGGAAAACATTACTGTGTGAGGCTAAGGGGAGGGATGAAACTGACAGACTGGGTTTATGTTGTATCTCATGAATCAGATATAACTGTGTAAAATAAAATGTATAATTCTTCTGGTAGTAAAGACATATTTGTATATAACCTCAACTGAATTTCTGTAGCTCATGTCAAAAAGGGGAATATATTTTCATTTAAGGAACATTAACATACTTTAATCTTAAAATTTCAGATGCTGGAGTTTGATTACTGGGGCAATCTGGCAATGAGCTTAAACCCAAGGGTATTTTATATTGTTTTTAATGTCTGTTATCACTTATTTTATGTCTCCATTTTATTCCTCCTCCTACAGTATCTGTTATTTTACCACATTCTGGTTGCTAGGGTAAGCTGCGCACTAACACCCAGATAGCAGATTAAAGGGGTTGTTCACCTTTGAGTTAACTTTTAGTATAATGTAGAGAGTGATATTCTGAGACAATTTGCAATTGGTTTTCATTTTTTATTGTTTGTGGTTTTATAGTTATTTAGCTTTTTATTCAGCAGCTCTCTAGTTTGCAGTGTCAGCAATTTGGTTTCTAGGGTACAAATTACCCTAGCAACCCTGCATTGATTTGAATAAGAGACTGGAATATGAATAGGAGATGGACTGAATAGAATGATAAGTAATAAAAAGTAACAATAACAATACATTTGTAGCCTTACAGAGCATTTGTTTTTAGATGGGGTCAGTGACCCCCATTTGAAAGCTGCAAAGAAACAGAAGAAAATGGCAAATCATTAAAAAACTGTGAAAAATAAATAATGAAGACAAATTGAAAAGTTTCTTAGAATTGGCCCTTCTACAATATACTAAAAGTTAACTTGAAGTTGAACCACCCCTTTAAATACCAAAGTGGAAAACAACAAAAAAATTCTAATTGTAATTTCACAAAGAATAATAAAGAGAAGACTAGTTCCATTCTTTAGGATGCTGGCACCATAAAGGTATATTTCAAGCCAAACTGTCCCTTTAAGAGCTTCTCTCCCATCACTGGCAGACTGTGAGGACAGACTGAGTGACTATGGGACTGTAAGGTGTGAAGAGCCAGACGGGGCCAAGTCAATAAATACAATTCCATTTCTTACACAATATTCATGATTCCTCCCAACTGTACTGGTCAGTCTAGAGTTTGACAGCTCAGCCCACAGTCCTGGATTTTTATTAAAAAGTCACGAGATTCTCTTTGATCTCCTGCACTGATGCCATAAATAGATACATTTCTGCAAGTTAATTAAATTAGTTTTTTTTTTTTGCAGAGAGCCCAGAACACTCAGCACCTGCACTTAGATACACGTTTAACAATTTAAGCTCAGCAAAGATACAGTTGTAACTAAGATAAACAGGTATCTTGAAACTGAAACTCATAAATGGCAATTTTACCTTCATTAGCTAAACTGTAATAACACATAAAACATGTCCATGGCCATAAAATAGGCCCAGTAATTACAGGGTGGGCCATAAAATAGACATGTAATTTGAGGGTGTGGCAATAAAATTGACACAGTAATAGAGGGTGTGGCCAAAAAATGGGCCTAGTAGTTAGAGGGTGTGGCCATACAATGGACATGTTAATTATAGGGTGTGGCCATTAAATGGGTCTGGTAATTAGAGAGTGGACCATAAAATGGACATGGTAATTGAAGAGTGTGGCAATAAAATGGACACAGTAAAAGAGGGAGGGTGTGGCCATAAAATGGGCCTTGTAATTAGAGGGTGGGCCATAAAATGGGCCTGGTAAAAATATTGCCCCACTATGTGCAGCAGATCTTTTTTGCCTAGGGTTGCCAGGTTTTCACCTGGACAGCCTGATTTTTTTGAAGGGCTTCTCGGGTCGAAACTGCCTGCCTGGTTTTCCAAATCAGGAATTCCACGGGGTAAAAAAGTGGTAACCCTATTTATGTTACAGTAATCTAGTCGGGATAGGATGAGAGCATGCATGAGTGTCTTGGCCATAGCAGGTGAAAGGAAAGGACTAATTTTGGCAAATTGCATAACATAAAGTGACAGGTTTTGACAGTGGCATTTATCTGATCAGAGAAGGAGAGAGAGGAGTCAAAGGGAACCCCCAGACAGCTTATAAAAGTTGATCAGGTTAATGAGCCATCAATAGAGAGAGTAAATAGAGGAGTAGGACCAGGCTTAGGTGGAAAGATGGTTAGTTCAGTGTTAGGTTGAGTTTGAGGTGGGTACATATATTTGGGTATCTTCAGCATACAGATGATAATTAAAGCCAAATGATGGAATGAGATCTCCCAACGACAGAGGTTACAGGGGAAATAACAATGGACCAAGTACAGAGCCTTGCAGCACCCCCACATTAACTGGAGATGTAGGTTTCTGTATCTGTAGCCCTTTCTACTGAGTAACTTTAGCTTCTCTGTATGAGGGATGCACCGACTCTTGGATTTAGTTTGGCATTTGGCCAGGACTGAGACTTTCTCAGCAGGATTCTGATTTGGTCAAACCAGAACTGAATTTGCATATGTAAATTAGGGAAGTCACATGACTTTTCATTACAAAACAAGGAAGTAAAAACATTTTTCCCACTTTTTCTTTCCCATCTGAAATTTGCAGAATTAGGATTCGGATTCAGTTTTGTAGTCTGACGAATCTTTCACAAAGGATTCAGGGATTCAGATCATCCCTACTCTGTATGTTATTGTGTGATATTATCCAATCTTTTTTGTATAATTTATGCACTTTGGATTATTAAATATAAAATGTA
>CM044445.1:120669588-120683824 GCA_024363595.1 Xenopus borealis
CCTTTAATTTCAGTAACTTTGTATTTCATGGGCACCCCACCCTTTCTTGAAACTCTCAAAGTTCACAACTCTCACTATAAAAAAACCCTTTGCAAACATTAAGATAAAACCTCCTTTCTTTTAATCTAAATGGATGACCTTGAAGGAAGTGGAGCTCATTTGCATATGGATGATACTGGCTAGCAGGTAGGGTGACTAGGGATGGGCAAATTCGACCTGTTTCACTTCACCAAAAATTCACTGCCAGTGAAAATTCGCTGAAATGCATTAAAGTCTATGGGCATCAAAATTTTATTTGACCCATTTATTTTGACGCACGGCACCATTCAAGTCTATGGGCTTAATTTCTGTGGGAAAAATGTGCTCCTCCCTAAGGGTGACCACTTACTACCTAACTAATTGCAGTTGGGGTACAGGGTCCATGAATGAGGCATTAGTTAGTGGCAGGTGTAGCTCCTGTACCAGAACCACTCTAGGAGTGTAAGTCAGTTGTGCTGAGCTAAAGAGAGGAGTTCTGAGCTCCAACATAGAAGTGGCAGTTTGGAGGTATCTCTCCCAGGCTATATTGTCTGTTGTGTAGGGATCCCAGTGCAGAGGTGTTGTGTTTGGTAGCTGATGATGAGGAGAGTATAATAGTGCTTTATTAGCAGGTTCATGCAGCCATTACATAACAGCAGTAATTCTTACTTTCACTTTCAAGCTGTACAGAAAGTCCTATGTATGCACAGTGCCACCTGCAGGCCATTTGTATAAACACCACATATTCTCCCTATAGTAGGAAAGCATTTGGACAAATATACAAACAGTAACAATTAAACCACATGTATCTTAAAGCAATATATACATTCTTCACATGACATTAGGAGTAGGGAAATGTCCTTCATCAAATGGAACATCTCCAAAGTCATAGCTAGCAGGAGCAAGATGACTTCCATATGCGTCCATCAGACAGTTCATATGTGTATGGTCCTCGCTGGCGTCTCACTTCAAGTGGTGTAGTAAATTTAGATTGTCCTTGTTTCAGTATTCCTGGTTTCTTAACATTTGCGGCACTGTATAGCTTTGGCAGGGCATTTAGTATAGTTTGCAAGGTGTTGTGTTGAACCACAGCGAAAGCAGTATTTTTTATTTGTATTTGCTGCACGGTTTTGCAGTGAATCCCTTTCCTTAGCACTGTATTTTTCCTGTGCCTGCATATTATTAGGCCACAGTTTTGAATTCACAGTCTGTACATTCCCAGTAGTTCCCTGACTGAGAGTTTTAGCCTCTGCCACAGCTGTTTCAATTTGGCTAGCAACTGTAATAGCCTTTGCAAGGGTTAAATCTTGCTCTAGGAGCAGTCTCTCTCTAATAGGTGGTGAGTTTGTTTTTTTCCACTATTTGGTCTCTTAGCATTTCATCTGTTAGATTCCCAAACTCACAGGTAACAACCAGCTCTCTCAAAGCTGCTACAAAATGTACTGTGGATTCACCATTACGCTGTCCACGTTGGCGGAATTTATATCTTTCAGCAACCACATTTACTTTTGGCACAAAAAAGTTCTTTATAGCAGTAAGAGCAGTTTCATAAGTATCATCAGGTAATGGTAAAATATAGAATATACGCTGTCCCTCTGCTCCCAGGCAGTGAATAAGTAAAGCACTCTTTCTAGCTGCAGAAATCTCCCCTCGGTCAGCAGCAATAATGTAATTATCAAACATATGGATCCAAGCAGTAAAAGGTATTGTAGGCTCACCAGGGTTTGGTAGAAAAGGTGCAGGCTGCTGCAGAGGTAGAAAAAACATCCTTGTCGCCATTTGTTGTGTTTGGTAGCCGAGGATGAGGAGAGTATAATAGTGCTTTATTAGCAGGTTCATGCAGCCATTACATAACAGCAGTAAGTCTTACTTTCACTTTCAAGCTGTACAGAAACTCCTATGTATGCACAGTGCAACCCTTTGTTAATCTGCCCCATTAATTATAAATTTTTTTACCCAATTTTGTGGTGGTTGTATATTTGATTTCATTCAGATTCATATACAGCATGTTCAAATGACATAGAAATTGAATGTTGATATTTTTTTTGATTTGGAAATCTTCAAAATGCCAAAAATTCTCTGTATAATTGTGCATCAAGTATCAGGTTTAGGCTAAAAACCAACATTAAAAATTTTGAAACTCACAATAAGTAAAGCTTTCTCTATAAATATCTAAATTGGTGGGGAATATTTCACTTTTAGACATTATTAATTTCATTTTGGTGTAAAACCCTACAACATTTGTTTTTTTTGTGTGTAGTGTATCCAAAAAGCAAATGGGTTAGAAATGCATATTGGCATTGATGTATTCTGGAGAATTAGAACTTTTACAAACATTAATATACTGTAGTTAGTAAACTAGAAATAAAATCTCAAAATTAGATTTTTTCACTAATTTTTTTACATATCGCTCTTTAAACAGTTTTTACTGTTGAAGAAAAAAATAAATACATCCATTGTTTATGTATGTTAAAGCCAAGGCTGTGCCCCCAAATAATATAACTTACAATATTTCCCATGTAATGAGTAAACTAATAACCAACTGCATGCATTGCATTGCATAGTGATTGCATAGTCAGTGAATGGGTAATTGTGAAACCACTGGAGGCATTGCTATAGTGACAACTTTCTACCCACTTTCGTCAGAAAATGTTCCCCACAGTCTAATTACAACATGGAACTGTCAAGTTGTGCAAGCAATAGGTTTTTCACAACATACTGTATTAAGAAATAAATTAATCTCACAGACATTTTCATATAAGTACAAAGTTTTTGCCACAATAAACCAGAATTTTAGGAATAAGAATTCGTTATATCAGGGATATTTACATATTTTACTATACTGGGGCACATTAATGTACAAAAAGTGTATGCATATATTAACTACATCAGCATTTCAGATATACAAATAAAGTGATCTAATTATTCAGATAAATAAGAGTGGAATCATATAAGCATGTTTTAGAATTGTGTTGGCAATTTCATAAATTACAGTAAACAAAGAAGGAAAATACCAAGGCGAATCTCATGTAAAAAAAAAATAACAATGAGAGTCAATTCATTGGAATTAATTAATCCACCAAACAATCAGGGGTTGATTTACGAAATTCACGTGAAATGATCGTAGTTCGATCGAATACGATCGAATGACGTTCATATGAATTTTTCATGAAATCGGATATTCAAATTTGGCCTCTTTAATCATCTAATACCGAATGATCGAATAGATCAAATAGATCTAATGATCGGATATTCGATAATTCGATCATTCCATGAATGAAGCATCAAAATTTTAAAGTTATTTGACTGCCTACTTCACCAGATTGAACCTACCGAATTGCAATAGAAGCCTATGGGGAAACACCCCATAGGCTTCTGAGACTAAGTCCTGCTCGAATACCATTCGTACGATCGAAGCGTTCGATCGTTCAAATCATACAAATTTTTCGGATGCTCGAAGGAAATTTTACGAATTCATCAAGAAATCGTATATCGAGCAAAATGATAGCATAAAACAATTCGATAAGCATTCGATGGTCGAATGCTTATGGAATTTTGAATATGATCGAGCTAATTTTGGGGAAAAATAGTAAATATGCCCCTTAGTGAACATAGGTTTCTAGGTGTTGCCTGCCATCTTGTAGTATCTTAGATGGATTTAGCTTAAGTAAAGACATGTGGTTCATCTTCATGGAAATCAAAAGCATCAACTTTGAACCTATTCAATCTCTGCAGCCCTTCAGTTTATATATATTTTTAAGGTTTTGCTGTCCTTCCAATACAATCTGTAAAATCAACTCCTTAAGGGGGGTAAAAATGGCAGATAACTAAACTCTCCAGACAGCTGAGGATAAGTATAATATACAAAGGGGATACAAATACAGCTATAAAAAAGTATTTTAATATACTGGGGACTCTAGTAAAAACAGTTTTCATTGTAAAAGGATATAATTTTAAGCACGTTTCCACTGTACAACAAATAAATATTGTTAATGGTAAAAAGTAATTACAGAATTGTACTTAATATGCTTAAGCAATTTATTTTTAAAAAAAGCTTGTGGATGAACATCTTGGATCCTTTAATTAATCCACTTTAATGTAGCTAACTAATTAGACTTCATCATTTTATATTTAAAAGATCTGTTTTTACAAGTATGAGCAAACCCTTTCTTTTCTTTTTTTTACAAGTGGTAACATGCTATCGTAAAAAAAATAATTAGCAGTTCATATTGCATATCATTTCTACATTGCTACTGCTTCATAGTAACACAGAAAATGATTTCTACCAATGCAGATAGTCACGGTGGGACATACAGAATTTTCAGGTGTTATTGTTGAACGGAAGGGAAATAAATTATGAAAACATCTTATACATTTAAATAAGCAAAGGGGTTTGGATAAATGTGCAAATTCATTGAAACAATTTCCTTAGGAAATAGTAAAAAATGTTCAAGATCTGTAATAAAATATGAAGTGCTGAGAATATTTTTAGGATTGAATTGTAATAATTCTTCCCCTTAATATATTGTACTGTATGCCTACTGTAGCTGCAAACAAATTCTGGTATTCCCATTTTTCCCTTACACTTAATCTGATGAGCATTTAAGACTTCAGGGTCGAAATCAAGTCAAAGAGAAAGATGTAACCCATGAAAACTCAATGGAAGGCTTCAAGGAAATTTGGAGATACGTTTTGCTCATGAAGCTAAATTTGTCCCAAATTGAAAGAGTTTTGATCTTGGTGAGAGTCAAAGTTGTCTTTCTGCTTCCTCCTTTCACATAAACAAGACAAGAAAAATCATGTTCACTGAAACTAATTATACATTTTTTTCCTGTTTTCTTTCACATTAAGCAACTTGCCCAGTGAAAACTTCTGCTTCACCACCATATCTACCATGGCTAATCATACGAGGGCTGCTATGGTGTTTGCTGCTAACACATTCTAAGAATTGTTTTAGCTTCTTGAAAAGGAGAAGTTGCCATTTACCTTCCTGTTTTATTCATTAGTAAAATGCAGCTTTATTGTATTAATTGGAATTAATATAATTGTCTTTGGGGGTTACTAACAAACCTTTGCAAAGTGCAAAAATAGTAAAAATTCACTGTTTTTCCCCAGTGGGTTGTATCAATAAGCAGAATAGATTAGCATTACATGATGATGCTATTATAGTGCTATTATAGTGCCATGTGCCAGAAGTGGCACGATACCAATGAAAATATGACCACTAACTTCACTTAGAAATGCATGTGCTTTTGTTATGACTCATTGGGTGCACTTTGGAGATCAAATGCAACTTCACTGTAATTCCAGAGAAATAATGTTGCATTATGGGTAAAAGCTTAGGAATCTGTATTTGAAAAGTATACTTTTCACACTGCACTATTGTTGAGTGTTGGACAGAACTGTCTGTTCATCTGATCCGCCTCAAAATACATATTGTAAACTTGTGGGATTCACAACAGGTACTTTCTTCTCTTTGACAAATTCTGCCCACTTTCACACATTTGATGAGTTTCCTCACTAATCTGGGCCCCTTGTGGAATACAAGTAAGAAAACACCCTTGTCACCCCTGTACTCACTATCCTTCTTTGGAGTATTGCTCGGCCAACTTGCTTTTCTCGGTTTCTTACTCAGACAGAGTCACTGTCACTTGGTCATGGGCTCCCTCTGTTGGGCTCCCTCTGCTCCTTGTAGTTGCATGCAGCACCCCATCCCATCTGGGAGTTCCTCACACAGGCAGGTAACCTTCCTGCTCTATGCTCTGTTCAGAGGGACCTTGCTGACAGTCTGACTAGACGTAAACACTTTTCCACAGGACAGCAATCCTGTGGAAAGTGAGCTCCAATAGGTAAGCTGGACTATTGGCTTGAAGTACCTGGTTGCTTCCTGAATACTCAAGTTTCCAAAATCTGGCCATCAAAGTCTTTAAACAGGGAAACCATTCTTTGTTTATTAAAACCCTTCCTGGTACCTCAATCTCCTACCAGGGAGAAATCAAAAAAGAACAAAAAAACACCCTTTTACCAATATCCTTGGTCACTCTACCACAGTATGTATAGAAAATATCGGTGGACATCATTAATAGCTGTAGATCCTGGGTGCCAGTAGCAAACTTGACTACAAACACCAAAAAGAAAAACAACACTATTATTTGCAAGGAAAATAATGGAACAGTGTTAACAAAGGAACTTAGGAGGAACAGAATTGCCAGACAGAGACGCCTGGCGTCTCTGTTCCTAATACGTTTTTATGTGTTTGGCAGCATTCCCACTCTTGACTTTTCTTTCTTTTATTGTATACCACAGTGATGTTTTTTATGGGTTCCAGGAAGGACTGAAATGCAACATAATAAATGTGCACATTTTTTTTAATGAGGACCCGTGAACGCTCTTCACTTGTACTATATCATAACACCTGTCCATAAGCTTTTAAAAGGTGTGCCCCTACTTCTTTAGTATTCATTAGATAAAGATAGAGACAGGCAGATATTCACCTAATAGACAAAGGAAGACATAGCAAAGCAAGCAAAGCTTATAGTTGACAGAAACATTAGCATTGAAGTAAGTACTGTAGGCAAAGAAGATTATTTAAAGTGATACTGCCAGTACATTGTGAGGATATTGAGACTATGGAATACATTTCTGAAACATTTTGTGATTGTAGATTTCCTTCATGCCAAGGAGTTTGAGTGTCTTCTCGGAAAGCAAATATACAGAGCTATAGATAGTTTTGTGAAAGTATTTACGTATACTGTATATTCTGCATATGTGTGTGGGTTGCTACATGAGCCATATCTTGCCTATCTTTGTCATTTTCTATGTCTGAATAATCTATCCCCTCAGGAAGAACCTCTCAATCTCTTTTCTTCTGGAACAGTTCTAAGATCTACATAATATACTGCATCATCCTTGTAGCTTTTAACTTCCAAATCGATGATGCTACACAACTCTGGCCTTCTCGTTTTCTCAGTCTAAACTCCGC
Source organism: Xenopus borealis (assembly GCA_024363595.1). Taxonomy (NCBI): domain Eukaryota; kingdom Metazoa; phylum Chordata; class Amphibia; order Anura; family Pipidae; genus Xenopus; species Xenopus borealis. Next base: position 120,676,589 of record CM044445.1, read on the forward strand.
TTTTGAGCTCAATTCATTTAAAACTAGTAAAATAAGTGTGAATTAGTTAGTGAAAAATAATTACATGTAAAACTGTATGAATTGTTTTGTTAATGAGGCTTTTACACCTTGTGTGACAAGGAAAAGGAGATAAAAGGTCACACTAGCCTTTAGTTTCTTCCCAGGGAGTGAGATAGGCTCCAGGAAGGGAGTTATTAAACAGAGAATCTGAGCCAGAGGCTCCATTCCACAGATCCGCAGAAATGCTATTTAAAGTTAATTAGAATGAGCGAGTGTGTCTCTCAGCAGGGCACAACAGGTAGGAGACCTGGCTGTGTTAGGAACTCCCAGAGGAACTGGAGATGCTGCTGATACTGCACAAAGCAGAGAAAGCCCAGGACAAAGTTGGTAAGAGATTAATGAATCCAGGAGTCTGAACACTACCAGGAAGGATTCCTGTGAGTACAGGGGTGAGTCACAATATTGCTTTGTTTGCTGGTAGTCCACAAGGGACCCAGCCTTGTCAGAGACCGCTCCAAAGTTTGAAGGTAGTGCCCAGTGGGCTAGGTTTATTTTAAGATTTTTTTGTATGATATAATGGTCACCCCTGTGTCTGTGTAAGAGACTGTTTGATTAAAGTGGGAAAATAAACTATTGTTTTCCTTGAAGAAGCCTGTCTTTATGCTCCTTTGTCCTATGCTGCCTGCCCACCATTGACTAATTCCCCCCAAAGTTACGTGTGCCATCTGCCAGTTCACCACAACCTATGGGGTAAGACAGAAACTTGTGCCCTGACTATAAAATGCTAATCCCTATTAATAAATTAATAAATCCCCAATGGGTCACCTACAAGAGGTGTGAAATTAAAATTTGGTGAAGCAAAGCAGAGCAAATTATCTTAGAATTGATCTGACACAAGGGGAAGAGTTTATACTGAACATTACTCCATTTTTAAAATGTCAGGAGAAAATGTCTTTTAAAATGTCATTTGGCTCCATTTTTATGTTGTTTGAAAGGAAAATTCATAAAAGTGTCTGTAAACTTTCTTTACTCACCGCTACATTAACAGCTGAAACAGAGGCTAAAATCTCTAACTGCCTCCTAACAATCTCAAAAGCAACAAAACAAAATCTGAACTAATCCTCTTTCCTCCTAAGTCTGGTCCTATGCCCCCATTTACTATCTCTTTTGATCCATGCTTATTACACCTGTCAACTCAGCACACTGTTTAGGGGTAATCTTTGACTCCCCTCTCTCTCTCTATCTCTGATCATATTAACACCACTGTCAAAACCTGTCAATTTTTCTTAAAGGAAAACTATACCCCAAAAATGAATTTTTGAGCAACAGATAGTTTATATCAAATCAAGTGACATATTAAAGAATCTTACCTACCTGGTATATATATTTAAGTAAATATTGCCCTTTTACATCTCTTGCCTTGAACCACCATTTCATGATGGTCTGTGTGCTGCCTCAGAGATCACCTGACCAGAAATATTTCAACTCTAACTGTAACAGGAAGAAGTGTGGAAGCAAAAGACACAACTCTGTCTGTTAATTGGCTCATGTGACCTAACTTTATAGTTTGTTTGGTATGTTTGTGTGCATCATTGGATCCTACGATCATACGATCCCAGGAGGCTGTCCTTATTTTTTAAAATGGCTATTTTCTATTAATGGTTACCCAATATTATGAAAATGGTTGATTTACATGAAGCAGGGTTTTACATATGAGTTATTTTATGCAATATCTGTTTATAGAGACCTACATTGTTCGGGTGGTATAGTTTTCCTTTAAGCAATATTGCCAAAATCCATCCCTTTCTTTTACCTGCTACAGCCAAGCTGCTCATGCATACTCTATTTCTATCCCTGCTAGATTACTGTAATCTAATAACTGGCCACCCTACCTCCCATACTGTATCTCCCCTCTTCAGTAATAAATACAGATGCCAGAATTCTCCTCCTCTCACCCAGGAGAATACAGGCCCTTCCACTGCTGAAGTCCTTATCATGGCTTCCTATAAAACAAAAACTAATATACAATCTCCTCCTCATAACCTCCAAAGCCCTTCATTCCTCCACACCTAACTACATCTCATCTCTTGCCTCTCTATATGTTCCTTTCGAAAACCTCTTGGTTGAACCCTCCACTGCTACTGCTGTTTCCCACATCAAACCCTTCTGTCTTGCTACTCCTTATAATTGGAATACCATTCCTGAATCTCTCCAGAGAGAATCCTTGCTCAATGCATTCAGACGCAAAGACTACCCTCTTGGAGCATTACACCGGAACTGCCACTTATATGACAGTTTAACACACTGTAACATACAGCACTTCATATCCCCCTATTTGTGTCTGTAAATTACCCTCCCATTTAGACTGTAAGCCCTAATGGGCAGAGACCTCCATCCTTTTGTCTCCTTGACACTTAGCCCTTGATCTGTAGCATAACTATACTTTATATTTCTGTGAACTGTATTTTAATAATGTACTTATCGGTATCTATTATAGCAATTACCCCCAGTTTGTTCTACTAATTTATTTTTCTGCTGTACAGTGCTTTACCTTCAAGGAGCGCTATAGAACTAAAAATATATATACATAAACTGTACAGCACTGTATGTATAAATTGATACCTATATTATATTGGTCCAGTGATAAACGGAAAAACCAAGGACTTGTTTTAAATAAAAATCAAACAAGTTGAATTAAGCATTTATTTGTGTATACATCATATTTATTTAGGTACAGCATCTATTTAACTGATACTATAAGCTTTTAAGAAACTACATGTAAAATCATAGATGAATATAATTTTTTATTTGTGCTTGGGGGTGATAGGCCGTTTCTTGCGGGCATCAGATTTTAAGTAGATGGTGAGTTTTGGTCGACAAATAAGTCTTTCAAGATAGGCAGAGAGCAAAGGGAAGGCTGAAAGGCATGTCGGAGATAAATCAGTATGACACTGAAGAATATCCAGAAGGTTAAAATCGGCATAGGATATCTGTGGAAACAGCAGCAGAGAATTCATTTTATAAAAAAATATTGTTTGTGTTCTGTTGTCAAGATGGAGCATGGAAAAGTTCAAACCTTGTACTAACCTGTCCCACCGAGCTGATTCAGCTAAACCAATGCTGGGGACATCACAGTATGTTGTCTTCTACATGATATACTGTAGGACCCATCCACTTACTTACTCAGGTCTCCCTACTCAACTACCAACAGGCTACCACTCAAGTTGGCAAGCAGCTTATAAATAAAAGTATTGAGATATGTTTGATGTACATATCCTCCTATTATATAGTACTGCTAAATATGTTGGCACTTCAAAGTTAATTTTAATAAAAATAATGAGAACACTAATATACTAATGAAGACAATATTATACATAGCCACCTAGTACAGCGGTACCCCTCTTCCTTTCAGCATTGACTCTGAATTTAACTGTGATTGTCCAGGGATGGGCAGGGTCTGTCTTGGTTTAAAGGAACAGTTCAAGGTAAAAATAAAAACTGGGTAAATAGATAGGCTGTGCAAAATAAAAAATGTTTCTAATATAGTTGGTTAGCCAAAATGAAATGTATAAAGGCTGGAGTGACTGGATGTCTAATATTACAGAATACAACACAACTTCCTGCTTTTCAGCTCTAAATCTGAGTTAGTCAGTGACTTGAAGGAGGGGCACATGGGACATAACTGTTTGCAATTGATCCTCAGTATTCAGGTCAGATTCAAAAGCAACAGTTTTGACCAATGTGGTCCTCCCTCAATTCACTGATTGGTTACTGCCTGGTAACCAGGTTAACCAGTCAGTGTAAACAAAAGAGAGCTGAAAAGCAAGAAGTAATGTTCTGTTCTGTTATGTTAGACTTAAGGTGGCCATAGACGCACAGATATCGTACGAAACGAATTTTCGTACGATATTCAGTACGTGTATGGTGGGAAATGAGCCGACCGATATCGTCAGAAGATTAAGATATCGGTCGGCTGGTTGATCGGGCTGGACAGAAAATTTTGATCAGATGCCTTTGAAAACACAATGAACATCGGCCATTGATAGTGCTGAATCGTCAGATACAAGTAGAATTCTATTGTTTCTACCTGTATATTTGACGATTCAGTTCTACACGTGTGTGTTGAAACGAACAATCTTTCTTGGAAAGATCTTTTCCGAGAAAGATCGTAATTGTAACGTCTATGGCCAGCTTTACAGTAACTCCAGTCTTTATACATTACATTTTTGCCTAACTAACTATATTGAAAACATTTTTTATATTGTACAGCCTATCTATGTACCCAGTTTTTATTTTTATACTGAAGAATTCCTTTAAAACTTTTAATCATGGTATGTTTTCTTATTGTTGACTGTTACATGATTTTCCATTCCTGCTATAAATGTTGTACATTCAAATGATAAGTACCTTATTCCCCACAATGAATGTAGATCCATTAGCATTGCTAGAAAGGATCCTCTCAAACAGATCTAGTTGCCCAGAAAGATCCTGAAGATATTTTTCTTTACCCGTTTCCTGTGGAAAACAACAAAACTTAAAGGAAAATTCAAGTTATTTTACATGAGTTTGTCCAATTCTCTCTCCTCATTCCTCTTAAATAGTGATGGGCGAATCTACCCAGTTTTGCTTTGCCGAAAAATTTGCGAATTTCCAGCGAAATTTGCGAATTGGCGAAAAAAATTGCGAAACGAGTCGTGACTCGTTTTTTTTCCGGGAATTTTCGCTGGCTTTTTGCAAATTTATTCGCCAGCACTACTCTTAAAATATTATAAAGTTGCTTCAGATCTTTTACTTACTGTATGTTTGTGAGGTTGCCACTGACCTGGCACAGTCAGTGATATCACTGAACATGTCAGCCCAGTGATATCAGCTTTTTAAAGTTAAACACTGCCACCAATAACTGCACCAATTTGTATGGTCATCTTTCCTGTGGCCACTATCTGTCCTCCTTAATTCCAGCACTGCTCCCTTCAGCCCTAAAGGACCATTGCCTCCTAATGGTCCAAGTTTCCTGCCTTAATCCCAGTACTGCTCCCTCAAGCCCTAAAGGACCACTGCCTCCTAATGGTTCAAGATGTCCCTTCTTAACCCCAGTACTGCTCCCTAAAGGACCAGGGCTTCTAATGGTCTAAGTTGTTCCCTAGTTCTTGACATCTTCTTGCTTCATGTAATGGCAGCATGGGTGCATTTACTTTCCTGCTGTGACCACTATCTCAGATTTTATATGTAGTTTTGCTTTGTCTAATTATGCTGTACTGTAAACCCATTTGCTTTATTATACCACCATAATTCTCTTATCAGTTGATGTCATCATTTCCCTCTCTACTGAATATGTGGAGTTGAGTCAAATTCAAAATCCAGGATGCTAAAAGCTGGTGAGATTCTGTAGACGTTCAACCAAAATTTTGCAGGCATACTGAAAATTATTAGCATATTACAATATTTCCCCAAATCCTCATCAAATCAAGTAAATGTATAATATTTTATATTATCTGCATCCATACAAGATTTCTGAGAGCTTGATAAAATATTTGCTGGCAAAGTCTGATAGAGTGATAAATAATATTCATTTTTGATTTACGGCACTAGATTGATAGGTTCTGCTGATTTTCTGCGATACAAAATACAAAACTTTAGTCAGTGCTATACTTTCTCAAGTTCCAAATACGTCTATACTTACATATTCAAAAAAGATAAGACGCCCATATTTTTGTCTCAGATCTTCCACACCACTATTCACCATGTCTACGAGAGCTCGTTCTTGACCATTACTTCCATCCAGTCCTGTAAAAACAATCAATGCAGTGGTTATATTATATCATTATGTATGAACAAGTAGAAAATCACTTTGACAGTCTGTGTATAGGTTGTAAACATTTCAGTCACTGTTGTTCTCACATAGAATTATAAAAATAAAAAGGAAATATTAGTAAATTTAGCACACCTCTGGTGGCCCCATGGTCAATAATACAGTCCCTTTCCCACCAAAATTATAGTAACAACTGGCAGGAGTTTACAATTGAAATGGAGATGTTTTAATGAGTTGAAATCTAAAATCTAAAATATTGCCAGCTTTGAAAGGTTCAAAGGAAATATTTTATTCTGTATTTTGGCTATACAGCAACATTTTTTTGCCCTCACATCTCATAAATGTAACATCATAAAAGCATAATTTTAAAATGTTTTCAAGTGCTTTTGAATTTGAAAAAGAGAATTCCAATTTTAAAAAGCCATCACTCTATTATTTATTTAAAATAGTTTTAGTATTAAAGGGAGCATATTTACCATATTTAGTTCCCAAGTACCTTAGAATACTGTTGCTCTGATACAAGACAAAATCTCCATCCTGAAACCGAGGCAGCTGACCAAAAACCTAATGAAAAATAATAGGTTTAAAGGCTGATAAAAATTGAAAGTAGGGATGGGTGAATTTGACATGTATCGCTTTGGCAAAAATTTGCTGCCAGAGTAAATTTGCTGACGTTTTTAAAGTCCATGGGTTATCAAAATATTTTTTATGTGCAGTGATTTTTTTTTTTTGACACGCCTCATTTTATTTTGATGCACATTGCCCTTTAAGTCTATAGGTGGCATTTCCGCAGCAAAACATGGCAAAGAAATTGGCCTATCCCTAATCAGTCATTGTTGTATATTTTTTTACCATGTACAGTAATAACCCATGCATAACCCATGCTCTTTATTTGTCACGAGGAACATTTCCTTTTGCAATTTCTTAGTTTTCCTAACTTAATCGTCTGCCTCAAATTTCCACGGTCACCTCAAGACATTGATTTTCAAGTTTGAGGAATAAAAAAAAATCCTGTGGAAATGTATCAGAACTCTAATGCCAGTGTACTTTTTAGTACTTTGTGCTGTCAAACCTGTAGTGAGCATCCCTGGGTCTATTACCCAATTATCCACATCTTTTCATAGTCTCATCTTCAATTACCCTGTCATTGTCCTATAAATCCTATCAACTACAGATGAAGCCACTTTGGATTGTGTGTTTGACAGAATAATTTAACTCAGACTTAACACTTGTCTCATTTAACACAGAAAATTGTGTCACAGAATCCCATCTAATTAAATGGGGCTTTTGGTATGCTAATGATTAAAGCTTTGGTATGCTAAAGGTTAAATGCATTAAATGAGTTAAGATAACTTTAGATAACACAGTTTTAGAGTCATGGCACATTTAACACACAAATCCAAGTGGCTGCATCTGTACAAAAAAAA
>CM044445.1:120694971-120717460 GCA_024363595.1 Xenopus borealis
GAATGTTTTCTAATAAAAACAGAGTTGAGCGGTACTCAAGGACACACTGTAGTTATTTTAGTTAGCAAAGCCTCCTACAGGAAGCCATTAACCTGATGTATTTCGAGCTGTGCCTTTAGTCATAGGTTCCAATTCTGTATGGAACTGGATTTTACACCTTGCAGAAAATAGCTCAACAATGTAACAGGCTACATATGGATCTGACATTGCTGACAGTTTGCATTTTATTTTTAGTGCTGATATGTACCTCTTCAAAAGGAAAAAGAATAAAGTTCCTGTTAAGAGGGAAGTAATATTTTCATTGATAACTTGAAAATAGACAACAGTTATGTATCTTCATAAAGCAATCTCATTAAGCAGAACTGTACAGCTGGAGGATCCCCCAATCCAAATAAGGCCCTTGAAAAGCATGTCTTCTCACATTAGTTTGCCCAATGCTTGGAAACAGTTGTCCAGAGGGCACCAATTCAACCCCCTTCCCCATAGAAGCATAAATATTTCATTAAATGACTTGGTAGCTGACATTCTCATAGATGGGGGTGGAGTGCAGCACATTTTGGTCATTGGTTGCTTGTATATTTTTTCTTTTCTTTTCTTTATTAACCATAGCATAAATAGGGTGGTTCTTATCCTGTATAAACCAAAACAAAATGATGGTGTTATGAAGTTGAAGAAGTTGGTTCTGAATAGATGCAAAGGGCCATTTATTAGGGCTTAGGGCACAAATGCAAAAGGATTGATGGGCACAAGAATGCACCCCTATGTTCTTGTGCACAGGGCACTTCTGTCTTGGTCTGATTGCATTCATCATCACCATTCAATAAAACATTTGACTCAATCTGTAGAGCTCAATGTTAGTAGAAACATGCCAGGCCTTGGCAAGTGGCAAGTACAGGGTTGGGCTGTGACTTGCACACATACCACTGTTTCACGACTTGTGATCTGATTGATATGCAATTTAGGGAAAAAGAGGAGTACAAACTTACATATACTATCAATAGCCCAAAGTTCCTTTCAGGAGTCCAGAGATGTGGCAATTTTTTTAAGGGGGAAGGCAGAATACAAAGTGCAAAAACAATGGTTGATTGCACCTGTTTTTGCATTTTCAACCTTGCCTTCCAGTTGGTACATGAGCCCTACAGACAGTAAGCAAAAAGCCACTCCTGCTAACTTGTACATGAGTTGAATTTCCAATTTTCAAACAATTGTGCTCACTGAATTAGCTATATGGACCACCTCCCCTGGACCCCCTCCGGAGCTGAAAATATGAGTGTTTGGAGTAAAGGGAGACCACAGCATGAAAGCTGCTTCAGGGGAAGAGAGGGGACAGGATTGCCCAACCATACAAACTTTGTATCTACTAGACGTTATGATGGAATATAATGAGGGAAGGACTGAAGTTGAACAATGTCTGTGCTCATATGTCATTGTTTCAATCATTTGTAACACTTACATTTTCATTTGAAGAGACTGAGGAGGCTAAAAGAAGAAAGGAAAACACATTTAAATGATAGAGTTACAAAATTCCACTTGTATATATAACATATAATATAATAATAAGTACAAGGATGTTACTAATAATACACTGAGCTTTACAAAGTCAACACATATTGGTTGACTAAGGCATCAACTCCAATTCCCAGAAAATACACCAGTGCTTCTGAAAATGCTGAAAGGTCTTCAAATCAATGTCATATGTTTGGGTGTCCTGATATGGACACCTGTAGGTGGATAAGCAACATCAATAAATAAAAATCATTATTTCTAATGTTTTATTTCACTTAAGGTTTGATCACCATTTTGCAGATCATGGGTGAGTAATCTGAAAATTGGCTTCCAACGTAATCATGGTACAGCATGTTGAGAATGTGGGGTATATTTAGGAACAGACCAAGTACTGTGTATAAAATAGTTTTATATACTTGGGAATCAGGTTGGAAATGGATGCTAGGCAATGCATCAGTCATTTTTTTAACATCAAGCTAGATGGTTTACCCATTAGCATCACTACTGATGGAAGTATACAAATATTGTGTCCAACAATCTTTGTGGACCAAGCTTTTCAATCATTCCATGACACTTTAATAAAGGACAACACCAACTGTACAGATCATTTGTGGCACAATCTAATTATCAGATAGAGATGGCATTTCTTTATATTATTCATCCTAGAGTTGAACTTCTAATGCATTTTCAAAGATGTTTTTATTCACAAAATGCTGGATTTTCAGAATGAGTCAAGTTCTTCTTTGTTTTGCCAGCCTGACTCAAGTCTATATCTTGCCCAGCCTTGTACCTTCCACTTAAGCTGCAGATGCTCCAGTCCTCAATACTAAAAGACTCTAACTTCCCAATCTAGCCATGCCTTGAAATGTCATGTGTTTTCCTAAAATACATATAGTCATACACACAGTTTATAAAGTTGTATACAATGTTTTTTGGGTGTGCTAAGAGTTGAAGGCCAAGTTGCATCAAAGGGAGTGTTATTGAATTTAGCTGTAGCAAACTTTAAACCCGCAAGGTTTAAATGAAGACATCACTCGGTCATGCTTAATTTAATACCCCTGTTTTTGCTTTACAGAATTGCATGTATATCTGTCTATTCTAGGATAAGCCTTTTCTCTTGAATAGGGTAAAATAAATAGTTGCTGTTTAATTATGGAAATGTGTGCAATGACATCTTTTCATGGAGAAATTACTTTAACAGGTGTTTATTGTATTTACTTTTTCCTACACAACTTCAGTCCAGTTACCTGTTTTTGGTTGGGGCCGGCAGCAGATACACATCTCAGCTAGTTTGCACCTGAACTTGATGACAAGGATAGAGGCAGTTATGAGAAGTGATGCTAAGAGCCCAGGAATTACTCGAAACAGATACTTCTTACTTCTTTCTATGGGAACATATATCATAGATAACATATATTAAGATAAATGAAAGAAAGAATAAATTTACATGCTGAGATTTCTAAACTAAATTACTGGCAGTTTTTGACAGTCAAATCCCCATGTGCTCTACTAAATGAGCCTGACAATGTAGGTATAATAGTCAGAACTTGCATTTGATTTTAATATAAAATATATTTATAATTAGCATTAAAACAACACTTAAAATGTTTAATCAAAGCATACTTTACTGTTGCCTGGAATTTCATTTATTTAAATGTTTTTTTGTTGATCTGTTAAATTGGGTAGAAAATGTAATGTGAAAAATCTTGGTGAGTTCAAAATGGGTCAGTTTACATAACCGTGTGGTGTGTCCTCACCCTGGATCTGGTCATGTAACTCACTGTTCTTTTTCAATACATTCTTGGTTGGAGTTTTTGCATCACAGGTATAATTCCCAGAATCCCAGAGCTGAGGGGACTCCATATTGGTTGGATAAACTGAATCCCTGCACATTGTGCCCATTTCTGTAGAAAGCAAACTGCAGCTCTGTAGATGTTCTGCGTGGGCTGAGCTTTGTGTCACATGGTATGGTCATGTGATCTCCCTTTGACACTAGATCTGGGCTCACATTAATTTGTGAGGAAATTAACAAATACATGCAGCCAAATGAAAATAAAAATGTTTTTTTTTTTTATAGATCTGAACCAATTAGTTTTTGTTATCACTCCAAGGAACACACTGCATTAGAGAGGAGTTATATAGTCTGACATTGTAGATATGGTTGGAATGTGAAGTTCATGTGAAGCATTTTATTATGCATGGCATGCCAACAATCACAACCTAACGCCTAATCTAAAAGTGGCAATATGTTGGTGAATATTGTTTGGTATCTAATTGATCAGCCCATGGACATAATTAATAGGTTCCATTTGAGAGACCGTACACAGTATGGCCACCATTATTTTGTTCTGCTCACTCAGGCAGAGCTGGAAGCATAGGAACTGAAAACTAGCTGTGACATCACTTCCTCATCTGCAATGTCATATAATGTGCATTGGAAGATGACATTTATGTAAATCTACAGTTGACAAATAAGAAAGTAAACTGTTAAAAAAGGAAAAATACACATACAGAAAAGAATAAATGATGTATTAGGTAATCACCTTCCATTTGGATGTGTGCCATGTCACTCATCTTCCTCACATTGCCACTTGGAGTTTGTACCTCACAGGTATAATTCCCAGAATCCTCCAGCTGAGCTGAGGGGACTCCATATTGGTTGGATAAACTGAATCCCTGCACATTGTGCCCATTTCTGTAGAAAGCAAACTGCAGCTCTATAGTCGCTCTGCGTGGGCTGAGCTTTGTGTCACATGTTATGGTCACGTGATCTCCTTCTATCACCTGATCAAGGCTCACTTTAATATGTGGGGCAGTAAATGGTTCTATAAGACAAAAAATGCCTTGTGGATCTGTTTTATTCTTGTTAAAATATGTATTGTTAAATTCACCTTTGTGCCACTCAAATTCCGTGTAATTCTACAATACTGACTATACCTTTAAAGAAAACATATCTTTAGCCCTTTCAGTACCAGGCCTTTGGTGGGACTGATAGGTCTTTATGAAGCAATTGAAAAATGCTAAATGCTATCTGTGGATACATATTTCCATGTTTTTTCACCCAGAATTCCAGCATCACTGTACTGCAGGTACCCCATAGATTGTGCCAACTGCAACTTGCATCAATACAGGTGCAAATTAGTTTCAGCCTTGATGCATACAAATGTCTTAGACTGGAGCTGGATTGCTTGAATTACAGGGTGTTAATGAGCACAGTGTCAATATTGTTGCCTATGCCCATAGACACAGGTGTTCACACAGGAGTGCACATAATTATTCACAGTTCACCAAGGAATGCTAGATGGGTGCATTATTTTCAGGATATATATTTAGATATCTTTAGTATTTTGCAGTTTTGTTCACAAATGACCCATCATTTTTGGAGGGCAGGGAAGACTCAGACAACAATATCCCCTTTTGAAGGACCCTTGCATGTACAAGAAAAAAAAGGAAAGCAGCACTCCAATATGTGGCGTATTCATAGACTTTAAAATAAATAAAATGTTTCCAATATACTGTTTGTATAGCAGTATTTTCTTAATTAAGTGTTGCACCTATTGTACTATATAGTTAATATCTCATAGTCATATTCAGGAATACCTGAGAATTAGTAATGGGCAAATTTATTCACCAGGGGCAAATTCCCGAGTTTCACCGATGGCAAATAAATTCATGAAACTGACACAAAATTCAGTTTTTTTTTTACACCAGTGAATTTTCACCCAGGCACGGGGAGTATGGGGAGTATGCATGCAGAGGGGGATTCAGCACCATGGACAGCAAGACTTTGCCCGGAGCCTGGCGGCTGGGAAGCTGCAGTTACTTTCTGGCTGGAACGGACCCCTGTCTCATTAGTTCTACTGTAACAAAGAGAAGCTGGGGGATGATGCTGCATGGCTTTGCAAGGAATAAACCTTGGCTCAGGTGTGTGAATGCACTGCGGGGCTGCAAAGCCATGGAGCTGTCCAACTTTTCAGCAGTTGCACTGTGTTGCAGCCTACGCATGGGCCGGTGGGTCAGTTTTGCTGCTAGCAGGAGATAACCATTTGCTATGCGGGTTGTGGATGTGCCCCTGTGAACTTGTGCTGCCAAAACATAGGGGCAGATTTACTAAATTCACATGAATTCACATGAGTGATTCGAATATTCGATCGAATTTTCAAAAAGATTCGAATTTTGAATATTCAAATTAAGAAAATTCAACCAAATTCGACCATATTCGAATAATTTGAATATTTAAATTAAATTTTATTTGAATATTCAAAAATTCGATGGTCGAATACTTCCCCCACGTACTTCGCCAGATTAAACCTACCGAAATTGAGATCATTCCCTTAGATCGAATATAAAAAATTCGATCGATCGCTTGAAAATTGTTCCAATATTCGATTAAAATTTGATTTGAATATTCGAATAATCGATCAAATTTTCTATATTCGATCGTTCGATCATTCGAATTGCGGTAAAATCCTTCGAATTGGATAGTCGAATTTTGGCAGACGGTAGTGGCATTGTAGTATTTGCTTAAAGCATAGGAAGAAATTGGGGTGAGTTGTGTTGAGTGATACTGTGACAAGATTTTATTCTAATCAACCGTATCTAATGCCAGTAAGAAGGCAAAACTTTAGGTGTGTGTGTATAGAATATTTTATATATATATGAATGTATAAATAAAACCTAAATTAGCTATGCAACTGATACTAGTAATAGCGACAGCTGTTACATTGATATAAGTGATTCCAGCCATTGCAAGACACTTAAGTAAACATGCAACTGAGAAAACATTGCACAAGGAGTGACATGGGCAATGAATTATAGACAACGTTGCTGCACTTTAGTGTCAGTGTCCTAAATATGAATACTCTATGAAGGTATCACTCACTATACATAAAAATGACATTAATACTTACCTTGTGTCTGGATAAATGTTATGTCACTTCTTTTCCTCACATTGCCACTTAGAGTTTGTGCCTCACAGGTATAATTCCCAGAATCCTCCAGCTGAGCTTTGGGGACTCCATATTGGTTGGATAAACTGAATCCCTGCACATTGTGCCCATTTCTGTAGAAAGCAAACTGTAGCTCTGTAGTGGCTCTGTGTGGGCTGAGCTTTGTGTCACATGTTATGGTCATGGGATCTCCTTCTGTCACCTGATCTGGACTCACTTTTATTTGTGGGTTAGTGAAGAGTTCTAAAATTTAACCAGATTACAAGAATGATTTCCTTTCTGCATTGTGTACAGTCAAATGAATACCTGGAGGCCAGTTCCTTAAGTTAAATTCACAGTGATGACAATTTATTACTCCAGGCATAATGTATGTATTAAAAGACTTCATGACATGACTTCAATTCTTTGTTCACTTGTGGAAGATTTCCATTATAAAAGAAAGGAATTGTTGATGGTAAAGAGTGGCAATGATTATCCATTTCATCATAAAAAATAATTAAACTAAACAAGAATTATCAAGCAGTGAATTCTAGAAGAACAAACTGCATTTTTAGAGTCGCAGGGCATAACAAAAAATTTTTACGAAGGGCGATTTTTTTTTTTAACTGCATAATTTTTTTTGACATGTGAAGCCATTCAAGTCTATGGGTATCATTTCTGTGGCAAAACAAGGCAAACAAATTTGCCCATTCCTAGAGTCCTCAGCTACAGTAACTCATTTGGTGAGGCTTATAACCTCGTTGCTTACAAGCAATCGAAGCTCTTTAGTTGACGGGAAGCATCTAAAATATGTATGTGACCAAAGCAAAAGAAATTATATTAAATTAACTTGAGACATGGTGGTTATCTTCTACTTGTAATTAGTGTTAGATTCTATGCATGATACACAAAAATATGAATATTTGTTTGATAAACACCATAATAAAATGAAGACTTTGTTTGATATCAATTTTCTCTTTGTGTACTACTCGGGCACCTCACAACTGTTGGTTTAGAAAATTCATAACACCACTGGTTTTTGGTACATTGGTACTTATATCAGCTAGGGACAGACCCAATGTTTTAGTCATGTGAAATGTTTGATGTATTTAATAAATAAATTGTATGCTGTTATTGTTGAACTGGATAGGATCTCACACCCACAGACAGTATGAGAGACAATTGTAGGTGAAACTCTTGTCCTTGCAGCCATAAGTGTCTAGTTTAAATGAGGTCTGGAGCATAACTACAAGGACAGCATGAGCTGTGACCTAGTTAGGAACCCTAGCAAAAAATCAAATACTTTCAACATAACACATGCCAAATGTGATGTTTAAAAAAATCTTGGTTGATAGAGGAGTGTAATTAAGAAACTGGAAATGATAAGACGTAGGAGTGAGCGGAAGTTGGTGGTCAGACCAAAATGTACAACAGTGCTAACATTCAAAAGTAAATGAAAGCAATGAATAAGGGTTAAAGTCTTACCTAAAACAGAAATGTTTCTTTTAGCATTAAAAGTGTAGTAATAGAGATACCTAATTATCTCTTTTTCACAGCAGTATGTACCAGATGCAGTCACATTCACTCTTCCTATCTGTAACAAAGAGTCACTGAGTGGGAACTCAATGATCGCATTGTCCTTATAAAATACTGTGCTCCTTGTATCATATCCAGTACGACTGTGACACCTGAGATACAGGAAGTCCCCTTCGTGAATAATGGAAAGAGCCTGTAGGATGAGCCAATCTGAAACAAAATAAATGCTTAATAAGGTGAACAGACTGTTAAAAGACGGATGCGGATGGTAAAAAAACCCAAAACCAAACACGCATATCTCTCTAATAACTTCACACAAATAACACATGACAGATGATGAACAGAGTACATTGTAGTGTACATTTTACAATTTACCATTGAAGATGAACCACATGGAACTGGAGGTGGGTTTAAAAAGTTAAATTAGTTGCCTGGCGACTAATCACCTCTTCTTCTGGGCGACAATCTCCCAGAACTGCCTTCCAG
This sequence comes from Xenopus borealis, assembly GCA_024363595.1. Classification (NCBI taxonomy): domain Eukaryota; kingdom Metazoa; phylum Chordata; class Amphibia; order Anura; family Pipidae; genus Xenopus; species Xenopus borealis. The sequence continues at coordinate 120,703,428 of CM044445.1, forward strand.
TGCCATAACACCAGCTTGAATGAAAAGTCGCCAATGGTATGGCATGCTCAGTGGTTCACTTTCTGAAGATGCCCGAAGTTTCCTCGTGGCACAACTTCATAAAATGAAGCTCCATGTGAGCCATACAGTTAGTGACTTTTCATTGTAGCCGGCAGTATGGCACGGGAAGGCAGTTCAGGGAGATTGTCGCCCAGAAGAAGAGCCGAGTAGTCGCCAGGCGACTAAATCTACCCAAATCTGTCATGTGTCACTACTGTTAATGGTTTCTCAAGAAGAAGAAATATCTTTGTAGACAATGACCTCTTTCTTTATTACCTCTATCTATATACCAGCTTTAATTTGCAATATAATGCATTGAATCACCTTTAGAAAGGAAGGTGTAACAAAATGTTGGCTTTGCGTTGAATTAATTTCACTTGTGGAAAACCTTTAATACATCGGCATATATGCTAGCTTGTATAGGCATTGCCTGGGTTGTATAGCCATATTGTTTGGTAACTTGCTTTATTTTCATGTTTCTTCAGTGTGGTATACGTATAAAAGGATAAACTAGAGTTTTAAGTCAGATACCAAGCATTAGGTTTAAAGGTGAATCAAAAAACGTACCATCCCTAACATCCAGTTTAACAGGATCACTTCTCTCACCAGCATTGACCTGGCACTGATAATTCACACTGTGGTGCATATCAGCCTTCAGAATAACAAGGTTCTGATCTTTTTCATTAATCCATTCATCATCTCGGTACCAGCAATATCTCTGTTTGATTGCCATAGTAAGAGCCACATTACATGTCAGAGTTACAGAATCACCCACAAGTATGGTGGTCCAATTTGGGGAGAACAGAATCACAGGTCTGATGGTAGAGTCTACAGAAATATAAGGATTAGTAGCAGAACTAAATAGTTAAGACTTAATACTAGATAAAGGAAGACACTTGTGTAAAACCGGAATTGTAGTGGTTTGCAACAATGCACGGATATAAAACTCAGCAGAGCTCAACATAAGAGAACTTCAGCTTTCTGTTCACTTGATAGGATTTATAGTGGCATATTTATTAAAGGGTGAATGAATAGTAGAGCTATTAAAGGTCAGTTTATTATTTTCTCATTTTTCTACTGATAAAGTTATCCACATCAATATATATTTCAGCACAGAGACAAAAATGAAATCCTAAAAGACAAATGTTTATTTATGGATGTTGCATTTATGGATTTATTATAACAGAAAACAACTTTAGTCTCCATGTAATTACCTGTAACTGAAACAAATCTTTCAGAAGACAAGAGCATTTTTCCATTATATAATCCTTTGCATTTGTATGTGCCTGTTGAATTTCTATTTGCTTTACCCAAGTCTAAAACAGAGTCAATGACTGGCAACTGTATTGGTTCATTGTCTTTGAAAAATATTGTGCTTTGTGCATCAAATCCAGGCTGACCATGACATCTGAGAGCTAAGAAGTCCCCTTCATTAATTCTGGGAGGAACCTGTAGGATTACTCTATCTGGAAAAAAAAGATTAATTTCAATTATAAATAACTGCAATAAAAACATGCTGCAAAAATGCAAAAAGCATGAATCCGAAAATCTGGCATCTCAAACTTGTCGAGGTTATGCCAACAATGGCAGATGTTCCATGTACCTATTGGGTTGATTTTCAGGTGATTTACCTAAAAATATTGAGCAATTTGGGAGTGAAATCCTAAAAGAAAAATCATGCAACAATACAGGTTTTGTACGATTTTACTGAGTCTTTCTGAGATCCAATTTTTTCGAGCTATTCTAATAATAAATAAGGTCAACTTGTGGATGGGAGTCTAGTTGGGTTTTATTAAATGACCACCCTAATGTCTACGATATTCCACATTAAACGCCTACATATGACCTTACATGTTTCTAAGCTGCTTGACACAAAGATCTGTAAGAAACTAATCAAATACAATAGGTAAATGATGAAATATTTTCATGCAAGACAAAAAGATTTACTCACCATAGCTAACTTCTAGTCCAAGAGAATCACTTTTTGCACTGTAGTGAGTCTGGCACTGGTAATGCCCTGTATCCACCCAGGAGGCCGAATGAGTTTCAAAGCTCTGCTTGTGTTTGTATATTACGTTGCCATCCTTGTACCAGGTATATGTATAGTTTGCTGATGCACTAAAAGCCATATTACAGGTCAGATTTACAGAGTCCCCAGGGAGTACAGTGGCCCAGTTTGGTGAAAAGGAAACTAGCGGTCTCACTATCTCTTCTAGAAACAAAGCAAACATTAAAATGAATGAGAATATCAAGGAAAAAATACTGCCAACAATAAGGGGCTGAAATTTTACTTTCCCAGATTGTTTTATAAAAAAAAATGGTTGCAGACATCAGCTCAATCAATTTTTCCACAGTTGTCTTTTCCCCCCCAGTAATTGCTAGATTTTTTAAATGTGACTTGAATGGCTTAACTGCAGTTGCGGTAGATTTGGGGGTAGTAGAAACCAACTCAATCAATGTTTTCACAGTTGTCTTTTCCCCCAGTAATTGCTAGCTTTTTTAAATGTAATTTGAATGGCTTAACTGCAGTTGCAGTATATTGGGGGGAAATGTATTACTAATGGAAATAGCATAAACATTTTAACTCAAACTTCAACCTGCATAAATGCTTAAGATACACTTACCATTTAGGGATGAGCAAATTTTGCCTCGGGAATGACACCCATAGACTCCAATAGGAGAAAAAAATTGTTGCATGTCAAAAATAAATTGTTGTCTATAGACTTTAATGCATTTTGGCAAATTTTAGACAATGCAAAATGCATCAAATTCACCCACCCCTTAGATTTTTTTAGGTTTTGTGTGGAATTTTTGTTTGAATGTGAATATTTTTTTTTTTTTTCAGAAATCTCAAATATGCGTTTTTTTTTTCTTTTTGATTAGTAAGTTGAAGGAGCTTGCAATACTTAAGGCAGGAGATTGTTAAATGACTGAAATCAAAATCTTGAAAAATGTTTAAGATGAGGTCAGTCAGATTTGCTAAGGGATTGGATGTGACCAATATCTAAATTAAGTTTAGAAAGCCAAAAAAGAATATCAGACAGGTATATTAGATACCTGAGATATGACAAGGACATGATAGATGTATTTGAGTGTTATAATCAGTATAAATATTGAAGTGGAAGTCAAAGGAACTAATGCATTTGTAGAGCTATGTAGATTGTAGTGAGACAAGTAGATGACCAAGGTCTTGAGAACTGTACTCAAATCTAATATCTGCATGTTTAAAATTCTATTAAAATCAGTATGCATCAATTGATAAATTTGAAACAGAAATAGCATTTATAAATGTGATTTTATAAAACAATATTTTATTGAATCAGCATTTGTATAACAAAATGTATTACCTGTGTTAGTATTGAGAACTGCTGCAAAACAGAGGGAATACAATGTTAATAAAACGTAGAGTTTATGTAGACTGCCTACATTTTTATTAATATATGGAACATTGTAACCATTTGGGTTTCACTAGAAATGCAAAAAAACTTAGAAAAAGCTTATGGTAGCTTCCCATAGGCAAATATAGCAACTCTTTAAGTTTAATCTGGCGAAGTAAGCAATCAAAGGAATTTTTAAAGGGCAAGTACTTTGACCACTGAATAGTTGAATGATTGAACAATCGAACGTTTTTTATTTGAATTGTTCAAAACATTCGATTTGTTCGAATTTAGCAAATTCGATGGTCGAAGTAGCCAAACAAATTAAAAAATTCATAGTTTTTGCATTTGAATCCTTCACCCAAGCTTAGTAAATGTGCCCCTAAGTGTGAGCCCACAGGTATAGTCCTACTAATCGTCATATAGTAGGAACAACCATTTAAAAAATTCAATTATAAAGTGCAGTGCAATGATAGAAGTTCATCCAACTGAATAATTAATTGAATTAATGGTTACCCCCACTTGGATCTTAAAGTTACAACTTTATTAATAAAAGGACTAACTATCCACATAAAAAGGTAAAAAGGATTATTATTCCTGTGTTCTGATGCGCGGTTCCTGCAGTGCAAATTAAATTATTCTAAAGTGCTAGTGCTCTTAAGAGTGAATAAAAGAGTTATACTGTGCTTAAATAGATTAGTGTCTTGTCTTTACAATTCATCCGAGAAGTTGAATTCATTAACCTATCAATTCATAATTATACGATTGACTAGTTGATCAATTAAAATTCATTAGGAATAATTCATTAGATAAAAATAGATCACAGAACACAGAAATTATAATCCTTTTTACCTTTTTATGTGGATAGTTAGTCCTTTTATTAATATAGTTGTAACTTATAGTATCAAAAGATACTTATTTTAACTTCAACATTAAGATCCAAGTGGGGGTTATTATCTATCTTTTCCTTTCTGTATCAGAATTACAATAGTAACCTGACCTCACACGAGGATTGTAAACTAATTAAACCCTACTTGCATTGAATTAATGGTTAATAAAGTGCAGTGCAATAGATTTAATTTAGCTAATAAAATAAAAAAAATAAAATAACTGGTGATTAAACCCTTGTTGGAATCAATTTATATCACACAAGAGTTCCCTTTAGCTGGGAATTGACTGTCTCCAATGGTATAGCTTTCAAAATGTATTTTAAATTACTAACTAACTAATTTCTATTAATGCTTCCAATTAGATTCAAATAATTAATTAGTAAAATATAAAGTGCTTAGACTTGCTGTATAAATAAATAGATAAATAGTAATATAGTTGAACAAAGTGCAAAGTCAACTTTATCAAGGAGTGAAGGAGTCCCCGCAGAGCATGATTTAAATCACATTTCGTCACAGGTTGAATTATTGCGAGATCATGTATGGTCATTTGTTTGTGCTTCATTATTTAGAGTATACCGGTCACGTGAGCTTTCTGATATGTGTCACGTGAACTTGCTAATGCACGATTCTCTCTAACTGTTTTCATGGACCTCACATGACGTTGCTGAGCCATGAAGCAGGAAAAATCCCAAAAACAACTATTGTCAGTTGGTGACAGCAACGCTTACTCAATAATATTGATCAGTCTAAAGATTTTACGTGAACTATCATAATAAAATTATCACTTAGATGAAAATTGTTTAACCCTTAATGCATTCCTTCTTCTTTGTATATATTATTAATTCAAATATGTTTTATTAAATATCAATTAAAATGAATTGCTTACGTTATTCTATATTGTACTAGGCAGAAATATACTATGAACTTGTAAAATTATTACATTGTTATAAACTTGGTTAAAAAAGAATCTGAATTAATTTCTACTAATTAAATAAATAGTGTGAATAAATAATTATCATTTATTCCATTGGGGGATAATGTGTTCATTTTAAACATCCAGTAGCTTTCTCCTTTTAGCAAGGCTTGTTCCAGGTTTCTTTTAAGGATTCCCAGGTCAACCTTTTCCAAACCCCAAAATGTCATTCCTTCTGGATCTATATTATGATTTTTTTAAAATGTTGAGCTACTGTGGATATTGTTTTCTCATTTTTATTTTCATTCCCTGCAGTTCTGATGGTACTTGTAACGGTTTGCACCCTAAACCCAGAACCAATGCCAAGCACCCTGATCACGGATCGTGCTTCTGCCTCTAACAGCCGCCTTTCACCTAGGGAGGAGCCCTCGTCTAATCAGATGCCACCAGGTCTTAAAACGAGAGGTGCAAGACGAAGGGTTCTGGGCAGACAAAGGGGCACAACTGTAGGCAAAGTTTTTGGGCAGAGGGTCGTGGTACAAGGCGTTAGACAGAATCGTAGTCAGATCTAGCCAGGTCGGGGTAGGCAGAGAGTAAATGCAGTCAGGCAGGCAAGGGTCAAACCAGGAAGTCAATCAGAGGATAAGGCAGAATCTGAGTCAGATATTGTCACGGTCAGTGGCCCAAATCCCACACAGAAACAACCAGAAGGGCCACTGGGTTAATATTTAAAGGGTAATTAGAGGGAGTAGACTGGATTAGATGCTTGCAGAAAGTTTATTGGCAAACAGAACATAAAGAAACTTACTGGCTCAAGAGATCAAGGTAAAACAAAGTCCAAAAACAGAAAACAGGAACAAGGACCAGACATAACAGCAAAGTAGATATCCAAGAACAGGGTCAGACTAGGAGCATAGAACCAGGTGACCAGCAGAATGTAGAACTATGAACTGGCAGTGGGGGGAGGTCTGTTCATGCTTTAAATAAGGGCTCTCTGCTGGGAGTTAACTAGGGAATAGGCTGCACCTGCCAGTTAGTGCAGAGCAGCTGAATAGTGATGGGCGAATCTCCCGCGATTCGCTTCGCCTAGAGATTCGCGAATTTCTAGAGAAATTCGCGAATTGGCGAAAAATTCGCGAAACGAGTCGCGGGACGATTTTGTCGCGCGTCGCGTCAACTTTGTCGCGCGTCGCGTCAACTTTGTCACGCGTCGCGTCGTTTTCATCGCGCCGTTTTCGTCGCGCGTTGCGTCGTTTTCGTCGCGTCAAAAACGACGCGCGACTGACGCGCGACTCGTTTTTCGGCGAAATTTCACCAAGCGAAATTGCGCTGGTGATTCGCAAATTTATTCGCCAGCGGCGAATCGCGGGAATTCACCGCAAATTCGACCTAGGCGAATAAATTCGCCCATCACTACAGCTGAATTAATCAGCAGCACAAGGGATAACCGTAGGAACCTCAATACAAGGTGAGCCGATGCCTCTAGCCTGCCAGAATAGGGAAGAGGTAAGGGAACAGGCTAGAACACAAGAGGTCTCAGGTTCAAAACCAGCAGAGGAATAATTCCTTACAGATATCAGGCAAGGGTCAGGATTCAGAAGTCAAGATAGTCAAATAGCCAGGCAGGGTCAAATACAGGAATCAGATACAGATAATACATTAGTACAAGGTACCAGGAACAAAACCTATAATGGGCAATGACCTGTGGCTTTAATAAGCCTTATATACATTCAAATTTGGTGCCATTGTGCACTGTTGCATCACGCCAGTGCACCTGCGCCTTTAAATCATGCAGAGGTGTGCCACATGCACCCTAAAGAACTGGCGCCGAAGGACAGATTGCCTCAACATGGTGGCACTGCGGGTGTCCCCACCGAGGGGGCAGCATGCGTCTCAGCTGTCCGTCCCAGCTGTCCCCCCTACTAGACAACCAGGTATGGATTTTATTACATACAGCCATGTTACTGCATTACTGCACTGTCTTTTTGAAACTTGTTGCACATATTGCAGTCACCGCAGGTAAAAAACACCCATAATTCTTTTGATGATTGGAATTGGGACTTCTCTTATAACATATTGATGCTCGTTCTTGCAATATCGATCCATTGGTATTATCTTCCAAAAGTATTGGCCAATGTTTATCTAGAATTTCTTGTATCTATAAATCTGTCTATATTGCTAGGTTCTTGTGGTTTCTCCCTTACTACCAACAATTCACTTCTATTGGTAACTAGTGCCCTATGGTAGGCTGTCCCTTGTGTCTGCAGAATTTATTGGTAAAAATGAAGTAATTGTAATTCAATACACACCTCATTAACTTACACAAAAACTCTATAATTTGTTCTTCCTCCTCCAAGTATTCGGTCAGAAAATATCTAAGGGCTTCTTTCCCCAGTTCGTGTTTGATGGATGCGTATAGCGATTCTACATCTAGAGTCATTAGATAGACAGATTTGTTGTTTCCCAATTGCTCTATCTGAGACAGAACATCTAATGTATCACTAGCCCTCCACCATAGGTCTTATTCTAAGATCCAGATACTGGCTGACCTTCTCTGTGAGATTGCCATTACCTGATACAATGGGTCTTCCAGGAGGATTAGACTGATTTTTGTGTATCTTTTTATTTATACAGCAAGTCTAACCACTTTACATTTCACTAATTAATTATTTGAATCTAATTGGAAGCATGAATAGAAATTAGTTATATTTAAAATAAACTTTGTAAGCTATAACAATGGAGAGAGTCAAACCCAGCTAAAGGGAACTCTTGTGTGTTATACATAAATTCCAACAAAGGTTTATTCACCAATTTTATTCAACAATTTTTTTTTATTTTATTAGCTAAATTAAATCTATTGCACTGCACTTTATTAACCATTAATTCTATTAATTATTCAGTTGGATGAACTTCTATCATAGCACTGCACTTTATATATTTTTTTAAACATGTTTCTACTATATGATAATTAGCAGGACTATACCTCTGGACTCACACTTAAAGTTGTAATTACAAGGTAACTGAATAAGGCTAGAGGCCAAACTAGTGACTGCTATAGTCAGACTGATTAAAGCAGGGTACTTTCTTTTCTTTTTGAATAACAACATATTAAGTACTGACCTAGGTCAGACCTCTGCATTAATCTAAAGATAAAAACCATTGTTAATATATGAGGATCGTTGATGTGTTTTGGGCTTCACTAGAAATGTCATTATGGTGTCAAAAGACACCACTTCAGATGGGGGTTGTGAAAGCTTACAGTTCAAGTCCAATCTTTTTGCTAATACCCCACTTGAAGGTCCAATCTTAGGCCAGGGTCCACTTTAGCTCATGAAATGGGTACAGTTATCGAAAATTATCAATATATCAGAAAGTCAGCCATTAATTCAACAATATTTAGAACAGCAAATTCATATTTACCCAAATAAATCCATAACAGACCTTTTCACTAGTCTTTCAGATGTATCTATGAGAACAAATGGCTAGTCTCCACAGTTCTTCACTAACTATGTTGTCTTCAGACTAAGTCCCCTTTACAGGAGCAGCCCCATAGGGAACCACTGACTTAGAGAGAGTGATGGATCAAGGAGTGAGGTTTTAGGTTTCCAAGTACTGGGAATGATATGTGTTTGTTTGTTTATTTATCAAAACAGGCAAAATAAACATAATTTAAAAAAAATGTACTCAGTGAACCATTTACACCTATTACTTACACTCTCAAAGGGAAGGTATGATAAGGGGCAGATTTATAAAAGTGTAAAGAGCTCACCACAGTAAAATCACAACCACTCCATATTCATTCCTATAGGACATCTTTGAGTCAGTTTAACCAGTCATTTTTATTACTGAGTTAGACATTAAAACTAAAATAGCATATATAAATGTTAACCTTGACTTCTACATACACATAAAGAGATACGTTATAAAAGAGAGGTTGAAATATAAATTCTGCTCATCTTTAGACACATTCTATAGTATTCAACTGTATTATAAGCATATAGATAGTTTTATAGGAATACTGTATATTTGGCATTTGAATATCTTCTCTTACACTAAAATCAAAGTTAATCGTTATTCATCCATTGGATGATAAAAAGTCATATACATATTTTTTCCATACAAATTGATTTACTCTACGATAGAAGAAAATGTATGTGTAAAATGTAGAATTCTAAGAGATTGTACAGAGCAAGTCACACATTTTTTGAGACCTGTAAATCTGCAATATATAATGCAGTTTAATTGGGAAAGAAAAGTCATGACATTGTACTTACAGATAAGGATCAGAAATGCTAGGACTGACATGGTGCCTGCAACCAACACCTGCGCAAAAATGACTTTATCAAACTATGACAAACAATTTTATTCATACCCTGCTTCCTGTGCGCCTTTCTATCTCTTGTTTTGTGGATACATTAATAGTGACGTGTTAACCACAAAGAGCAACTTCTCTTTTATTAGAAACAAGTAAAGGAAAGGCTAAAGGTGCAAAGTGGACATTTAGTAAATAACATATATCAGCTTATTTAGAGAAAAGGGTTTGTGGTAATGTACAGTAGATGAAAGAATGAATTCAAAATATAAGACAGAGGGAACATGAACATCACACGTGTATTGGACAGAGAGTAAATCTAACAGAAAAAGGGAGAAGTAGACGGACGAAGAAGTTGTGGTAGTCTATGGTGGCAAACCAATAAGTTGAGCTGTAACCAGATAAGTACCTACAGTACTGGAGTTTATTACTGTGTAATACATGTTCATTGAGTTTTATTGCTTTAAAACCCTTCTACAATATGTTGATTAATGAATGGAAAAACAGACTGAAAAAAATATAACAACTTTGGCAGGATTGACATTTTTATAATATTTATTTTGCTAGACCAGGTAAAATATTTTTTGTGCCAAGAATGCAATATGTTCCCAATGGTGGTTATTAATGTTTGTAGTTGATCACATATGTATTTTGTGGGTCAGATGGTATTAAAACTCCTAGATTGAACTTGATTTTGTTCATGTAAAGGCAAAATTATGGCACAATTGAGTTTTCTGTTGTTTAGGGAGAAACAGTGGCATAGCATCGGATTGATCCATATTTATTTCATAGTTCAGTAATGAGCTTTATGTCTTTAATTCTGGGAACAATGTGGGTTTGTAATTACAAATAATAGATCAACAGCAAATGCTGATATTTTATATTGATGTTGTTGATGTGTTGTTAGACCAGCTATGTCTGGGTTATTTTAGATTGCTACCAGTAAAAACTCTATGCACAAAACATATATTAAGGGGGCATCCTGTCTAGTGCCATTCCCTATTTGAAATTAATCTGAGATTGGTCTGTAACTGCTACATGCTGAGGGGTCTTTACCCTCTTTGGGTATGATTGTTATATGGGCCATCAAGAATATTGTATCTAATGGGTTCTTCTCATCTATATTATTAATTATTTTTGTGAATAGAGGTATGATGTTTTTTAAAAGATTTATAACATTTGGTTGAAAAGCCATCTGGATCTGGTGCTTTTTGCAATTTGAGCAATTGTATGGCATCTTGGACCTCTTATTTTGAGAAGGGGTCTTCAAGTGCTTGAATTATGTTTTAGGCCAGAAATGTTTGCTGAATATTATGTTTTAGATGTAACAGCTTGTTTGGGCTCTGATTAGGAGAAATATTGTATAGTGTAGCATAATACTGCCTAAATATTGAGGCTATTTGATGAGAAATTACATGAATTTCCCCCTTTTGGTTTTTAATTTTATGTACATATTGGTCTGTAATTTTGCCTAAGAGAGTTTGCCATGAGTCTGCCTGTTTATTACCATATTCAAAGAATTTTTGTTTTATTTTAGTAAGAGCTTTTTTAGTCTGATTATGTATTAGTGTTTTTAGTTCTCTTCATTTTTCTATCGGCTTGGATAGGATATACTTATCTAATGTCAAATGCAGTTATTTCCAGCACATCCCTATCCTTTGTAAATGTGAGCTCACCTTCTTAATTACTGTAGGTCATACCGGGAAGACCAAAAGTTTCAAACATTGGACAGATCTAAAGGAGGCTCCAGACATCTGCAGTGCTGTGCTGTGCATATTCACCACAAATCGGATAGTTACTAAATTACCATTTCAAGTATTTTCCTAATTTTTCCACGAGGCATGGCTCTTTTCTAAAATATGTTTCTTGGATTAATAAAATGTCTCCTTTATTTCTCCTCATTAGAGAAACCAATTGCCTTCTTTTTTCTGAGAGATGTATGCCATTTACATTTAGGAAAATAACTTTTAGATTATGCATCATCATCTGATATATAATTGCATAGTAGGTAATTAGGATGACCATCTCTGCACCAGACTGACTCTGAGGGGGGTTATTTTATCAAGCTCCAAAATTATCTCAGTATTTCTAACAAACCCAAGCAACTCCAAATTCCGGACTGGACCTTATTTTTAATTTTAAAAAGTTTGAAAAAAAAGGTTTCTGCAAAAATCTGAAAATAATTTTCATGAAAAGTCCAACTTTTTCGGACTTGTCCGAAAAAAAACACAGACTTTTTGGGCTTTTTGGTACAAAAATCCCAGAAATAATTGGATTTCGGTACGGATAGCAGCACAGATACTGGGACCTTCCCCACTGACTTAAGCAGGACCCGAGAACTTTGAGATGCTGGATTCAGATTTTTCAGACCATCAGACTTTAATAAATCCCAAAAAATTGTAATTTTTTTTAGTCCGAAAAATCTAAATTTTTAGGATTTCAGATATTCAGTGCTTGATAAATAACCCCCTATGTTTGTAACCAAAAAATGCACCACAGTGTGAATTATCAGTGCCAGGTCAATGCTGGTGCGCGAAGTGATTCTATTAAACTGGATGTTAAGAATGGTAAGTTTTTTGATTCACCTTTAATCATATTTCCTTGATTTGACTTATCTGACTTATAACACTAATTTATCTTTTTATACCACACTGAAGAAACATTATGAAAATAAAGCAGATATTATAAGAGATCTGAACACACAAATACTGGTGTATGGCTCTATCCAAGTTAATAAATCAATAATGTAGAAATAAAGAAAAAGTGACTGAAAGAAATAATAAAGCAGATGAAATGGTTTGTCACCAAGGTAAACCCTCAGTCCAAGGGCTGCCAATCAATTTTTCAAATGTGCAAATATCCAAGGGGTATACTGTATTTATCAAAGAGTGAAGTTGCGCCACTAGAGTGTAATTCCACCACTCTCTGTTCATTTCTATGGGATTTTTAAAGGCGTATTTATCAAAGGGTGAACTTTCACTTTCCCCCATTGATAAATATGCGGTTCAAAATCTCATAGAAATTACGTTAGAGTGGTGGAATTTCACTCTAGTGGCGGAACTTCACGCTAAAGGCGGAACTTCACTTTTTCATAAATTTAACCTTAAATGGGGTGAGACCCATTTCGAAGTGAAGTAGTAGCTCAAATCTTGATAAGGCTTTATTAGGAAATGCATAGTCATAACATGTTTCGTGCCTGTGTGGGCACTTATTCATAGGAGGACCTCAGTAAAATCCCCACCACTCTCTATTCATTTCTATAGGACATATTTACGTCAGTTTAACCAGTCATTTTTATTACTGAGTTAGACATTAAAACTAAAATAGCATATATAAATGTTTAAACAGACTTCTACATACACTCAAAGAGATAAGTTAAAAAAGAGCCGTTGAGATATAAATTCTGCTCATCTTTAGGCGCATTCTATAGTATTCAGTTGTATTATAAGTATATAGATAGAGTTATAGGAATAATGTATATTTGCAATTGGATATCTTTTCTTACACAAAAATTTAAGTTAACAGTCCACAGGATGATAAAAAAAAGTAATAGACATACTTTTAGCATGTCCACAGGATGATAAAAAAAAGTAATAGACATACTTTTAGCATATAATTTGATTTACTCTATGATATAAGAAATGTATGTTCAAATTGCAGAAATCTAAAAGATTGTACAGAGCAAGTCACAAGTTTTCTGAGACCTGAAAACATGCAAAATAGAATACATTTTAACGAGGACATAAACTTCATGCCATAATACTTACAGATAAGGACCTGTCCAAAAATGACTTTATCAAACAATAACAAACAATCTTATTCATACCCTGCTTCCTGTGCGCCTTTCTATCTCCTGCTTTGTGGATACATTAATAGTGAAGTGTTAAACACAAATAGCCACATCTCTTTTATTAGAAACAAGTAAAGGAAAAGCTTTATGTGCAAAGTGAACATTTAGTAAATAAGTTCTAAATCAGCTTATTCAGAAGAAAAAGGTTTGTGGTACACATGGGCAGTAACGATAAGCAAGCAAAGAAACAGAGAAGGGATAATGCATAGAAATAGCAGAGTAATGTAGATGAAAGAATGAATGATAAATATAGTAAATATAAGATATACGGAACATGAACATCATACAGGTAAAAAGCATGGGCAGAGAGTAAATCTAACACAAAAAGGGAAAAGTAGGTGACAGAGAAGCTGTGGTAAAGTCTATGGTGGCAAACAAAGGAGATGTAACTACATAAGTGTCTACAGTACAGGCATTGGTATAGCTAAAGTGTGCCTGGCCCCCCTGCAAAAAAAAATCTTCAGAAGGGCCCAGTGTACTTCAATTCCCCATCCTTCCACCCACTTCCTGTCCCATCGCTGTCCATTCTCAACTTGCATTCCAGGTAAGAGATTGGCTGGGGAGGAGGGGGGTTCATTAGCTATAGAGCAAGCAGAACCCACAGTCCATGCCCCCTGCAACCATGGGCTCTGCTTCCACTATAGATTAGCCA
>CM044445.1:120720718-120738429 GCA_024363595.1 Xenopus borealis
TGGCGAGATCTATTACGCATAAAACCATGCTGGCACAAACTCATAGTATGAGTATAATACTGTATACATTGTCTACCATCTCTGATGGGACAGTTTCTGACTGTGAGTATTGCCTATCCATTATTGAACCTGTATGTGCTTACTGTACACTCCTATGCGGATTGCATGTTTAATAAATATGTTCTTTGGTTAAGTCATAAGAGCCACTGGCGCCCAATTATTTGCACCCTGAATACAGTTACAGTTGCACTACCACCTCCACACTGTTTGCTAGGGCTTACTCGCTTACTTTCCAAGATTCAAAGTCTCATCCAGAGCATATATATTGGGAGTGGAGCTCACAGTAGACTTAGGTGAACTCTATTTACTATAGCGCTACAACAACATTGCAAGAGGAGGCACTATTGGAATGCTTGTCACCCACTGCAGGCCTGGAGATGTGGAAAATGTTCTAATAGTCTTAGAAGATTATGGCTCAGTGTGGTAGAGCACAACTGTGTTTTGTTCAGTAATTAGGAAAGTTGCTGGTAATCCTCAATTCTTAGCAGGTAAAACATTTAAGCCTTCCTTCTTGTATGGCACCTCTGCCTCAGCGTGCAATATACTTCAAATAGGGAAAAGACAAGGCTTCCAACTGCAGAAATTAACTGCTCAAATTGTTTATTTTCCACACAACAAGTTTCGAGCCATTGTGGGCTCTTTGTCAAGTGTGACTACTTAAACATAAAGACACATGTTTGCTGTTAGAATGTTTACAAATTGCTTTGTGTCCATTGGAAATTTGTAAGCACCTTGAGGATTTTAATCTAGCCCTGATTTCATCGTGATTTGCCAGTATTGAAGAAAGACTCTACCAAGAACTAATGTCATCCATTGGACTCTTTGTTACCCATAGATGGTTTGTTAGAAGTGTTTATCAGTCTGTATATTGGTTAAATAGATGTAAAATGTTCTTCTTTGTTCTCCTTGGGATATACCACCCTTTGGTTCTTTCCACAATGAAACAGAAGCCATAAGATAATTACTAACAAGAATGCAGAGATTACCAGCCTCATTATATTCTCAAGAGATGTTATTTGGTGCTTTCCTGAAAAATAAGAAAGATGAAATAAAGCATATTCTATATATCAATCTTATTAAGTCACAAATAAAAAATAAAATCTCAATAAAAAACACTGGAGCATTAATATTATACATACAATAAAGGCATGCCATACATTTCAGGTTTTTTCTAAAACAGTTGATATTAAGTTGCTGATGTTGCAAACTCTTGTTCTTTATAGGCTGGTTTTGTTTAGGATAAAGTAAAGTTTGTTTTGATAACAGTGTTCACAATATGGTACTCTCCTGTGTTCTATAGTTGTGGATTCCAAAAGAATAGACGAAACAAGATTGAAACGAATTTTTAGATCATCTAGTGAAACGTGTTGGCGTTTTCATACTCTTTTAAACCCCACTGATACTCTGTTCAATTTAGGGTCTATTATTAGGTGTGTGTGGGCCTATACTTTTGGTGAAATCCTGCTCTTCTACTATTACCTCTCCATTCCTTTCTAAGGGGCCGTGGATTTGTGGCTTATTAGGGTACATGCAGTCTCTCCTGTGAATAGGGCAAGTTAAAATCCAAGGCCACAGTCCAGTTACTCTGTCCTGCCTCCAGCTTTGTGGTGTCCCAAGTTCTAGTTTACAATTAGGTAGAAAGTTTTGGAGCAACTCCACCTGATAACATTTTCCTATTAGTGATGGGCGAATTTATTCGCCAGGGGCGAATTCGCTGCAAATTCCCGCAATGCGCCAGCGAAATCTCACCTGGCGAAAATTCACCGGAAAAACGAGTTGCGCGTCGTTCTTTGACGCTACGAAAGCGACGAAGCCGAAAAACGACACGACGAAAACGACGAGACGCACGTTGGAAACGACGAGACGCGCGTCGGAAACGACGAGACGCACGTCGGAAACAACGAGTTTTAATATACCAATTATTCATCAATTTAACTTATTGCACTAGCACTTTATTTAATAATGAGCTATACCAGCACTTTTCCATGAATTAATGTGTTAGGACTTTAATTAATTGATACATGCCTTGAGCAGCACATATATGAATTACTGCAAGCTGTCCTACCAATTAATTGGCTCATTAATAATTTATTGAGAGTGGGTGCATCCTGCTTAGATGGTTGCGCCTCTTACCTCTTTTTATGCGGGGAGTGTCTATGAACTATTAACCAATATCAATGGTGATTAGTAATTTATTTTTTAATTAACTTATCGTTTAGAATTTTAAATGATTCATAGCACTAATTATTTGGGTACTTCTTGACCCAAATATATCTGTAGGTGTGGTTACATTATTTTTGTTTCTCAATTAAGTGGTATACTCTCTGAGTTACAATCCACCAAAAACAAGTGATACTATACACCTAAAGATACGAAAAATTACTTTCTATTAAAGCATTTTGTATATGCAAAAATGGGAGCTGTTTTACAAAATAGGAAACTAATTATGCTACAAGACATTATTTGTGATTTATAGTGAACATTTAGGGGCTGATTTATCAAGGGTCGAATTTTTAGGTGATGGGATTTTTTTATACTCCCTTCACCACGAAATTCGAATAAAAAAAAAAGACCAATTAAAATTTATAATAAAAATCTAATTTTAGAATTAAGGGTGAATAGTCTGTATTCTAATCAATCGAATTGAATTTTTAGCGCATTCGATTTAATTCGAATCGAACGATTTGCTCCGAAAAAATTAGATTTTTCAAAGTACCCCAAATGGCTCCAAATAGGGTTTAGGAGGTCCCCCATAGGCTGAAACAGCAATTTGTCAGGTTTTATTTGGCGAATGGTTGAAGTTGAATTTTTAAAGAGACAGTACATGATAAATTTTGATACTCCTCTTCTTTAATTTTTTTTCAATTCAAATCGAATATATTTATAAACAATTCTAACCTTGAATGAGTACCAAATTCAATTAGAATATTTTCATACATGTAATTCTTGTACTCACCCTGTATTTGGATATGTGTCTCTCTGCTCCTCTTCCTCACACTGCCAGTTGGAGTTTGTACATCACAGGTATAATTCCCAGAATCCTCCAGCTGAGCTGAGGGGACTCCATATTGGTTGGATGAATTGAATCCCTGCACATTGTGCCCATTTCTGAAGAAAGCAAACTGTAGCTCTGTAGTCTCTCTGTGTGGGCTGAGCTTTGTGTCACATGTTATGGTCATGTGATCTCCTTCTGTCACCTTATCTGGCCTCACTTTTATTTGTGGGGTAGTGAACAGCCCTACAAAAATTGCATTTGAAATACAATCAATATTTATTGAGTTGAGTTCTAATTAAAATGGTCCCTGTATTATTGTTATAAGTATAATGGACACATACTATGTTTCACATTCCTACACTAAATTATAGATCAGCATTCATGCTTACCTTGCACCCAGATGAACACTACCTTGCTGCTCTTCTTCAAACTGCTGGTTGGAATTTTTGCTTCACAGGTATAATTCCCAGAATCCTCCAGCTGAGCTGAGGGGACTCCATATTGGTTGGATAAACTGAATCCCTGCACATTGTGCCCATTTCTGTAGAAAACAAACTGTAGCACTGTAGTCGCTCTGCGTGGGCTGAGCTTTGTGTCACATGTTATGGTCATGTGATCTCCTTCTGTCACCTGATCTGGGCTTACTTTTATTTGTGGGCAAAAAAAGAGTTCTAGAAAAGAAAGAAAATATAGTTATCTTTGTATTATTTCTATTTTGAAATGAATACTATTTTAGTAGATGCTCAGTAATAATCTAGGTGATTATTTAAAAAAAAAATATTCATACTCACCCAGAATTTGGATGTTAACTTCCTTACTCCTCTTCCTCACACTGCCAGTTGGAGTTTGTACATCACAGGTATAATTCCCAGAATGCTCCAGCTGAGCTGATGGGACTCCATATTGGTTGGATAAACTGAATCCCTGCACATTGTGCCCATTTCTGTAGAAAGCAAACTGTAGCTCTGTAGTCGCTCTGTGTGGGCTGAGCTTTGTGTCACATGTCACAATCATGTGATCTTCTTCTGTCACCTTATGTGGGCTCACTTTTATTTGTGGGATAGCGAAGAGCTCTAGAATTAAACCAAATTACAAGAATGACGTCCTATCCACGACACATAGCTAGTGGAAATGGGTAGTAAATTAGGTTTATTATTTTGATATCGGTTTAGCCAAGATAATTTTCTTCTATCTGTAGCAATGTCTTTTTGTCTGCATGAATGCTGAACAAATACTGGGACACTTACAATGGCTGGAGATAAAAACACGGCCTATTTAAAGTATTTCCTGTAAGCTAGAAATGCAAGAATTTCCTATAACCCAATGACTAGACTGTTTCCTGTAACACTTGTTTTATAAATACTAGACATAGCAACATACTGTGTCTATCTATCTATCTATCTATCTATCTATCTATCTATCTATCTATTTATCTATTTATCTATCTATCTATCTTTCTATCTCTATATATATATATATATAGCTGCACTCACTTACTGGAGAAAAAACACACTTCAGGAAAGTCATATAGAATATCATGTAAAGCAAGGAACTCACAGGACTTAAAAAAATATGGTGAAAAAGAGAAAAAGTTTAGTTGTTATTCCAACGTTTTGGTCTGCCTTGAGAACTTTGATAAAGGTCTCAAGGCAGATTGAAACGTCAGAATAACAAATAAACATTCATAAAGGCAGTTTCCCACAGACTCTATTATAATCTAATAATCTAAATGTTTAAAAATGATTTCCTTTTTCTCTATCATAATAAAACAGTAGCTTGTACTTGGTCCCAACTAAGATATACAGTAAGTAATCCTTATTCTAAGCAAAACCAGCCTATTGGGTTTATTTAATGTTTACATGATTTTCTAGTAGACTTAAGGTGTGAAAATACCCATTATCAAGAAAGCCCCAGGTCCCAAGCATTCTGGATAATAGATCCTGTACTGTACTATTGTATTGCTAAGACTCCACGCATATGCATAGAGTGGAAGTAGCAAAAGTAAACCTCTGCATGGCCCTCAAAAATATGTAAATTGAATCTCTGCCCTAGTGTACATAAGTGCTCCCAGTTTTCATGCAGGGTTCATGTATAGAAAAATAGGAAGTTAAAGGGATATGACTTTTCTTTTCTTTTGAGGAATAATTGGAGGCCAATTCTGATGTGGTTGATCACAAAAAATTAATAGACTAACCAAGACTTCTTAGATGTTAAAAAGTATTCTATAAAAGCAATATTTTTAGAGCACATTCGGTTGACTCAACTAGTTAAGTCTGGGACTGGGAATAATCCTGTTGCCCAGAAAGCACCCGCATTGTGAAATTGAGTTACCTAATTATATAGTAGCTCTTCAATAGATGTAAAGCATCAAACATAATGCATCATACATGTGCCCAGAGCAAAAATTATATTAATTGGAACTTGAGATATGTGGAATATCTAACTTACAATAGGTTTAGGTATAATATTGAATGCATAGACTGTACTAGTTACTTATAAACACAAATCAGATTATTTCATTAATATTTATCATAACAATATTAAGGCACTGTTTGGATATCATGTTGCTTTGTTTACTAGTAGGGGCACCTTACCACTAATGATTCAAAGAATTAATACCACTGTAGCTTTTCAACAGTCTCAGTGGATATAGGTTTTTGAAACCAATACCAAACTCACTTTCTCTTAAACCACGAATGCCATGATAGTTATTCAAAGATCCAAAGTTCAAAAAATAAACCAAAAAAGTGCTGAACTATAATAAAAAGTATACCTCTAAACCCTCTAAAAATCTGTTTTTCAGACAGTTTTTAAAAAAAAATTCTTATAGTCCAAATTGATTAAAAACAGTCCAACAGGATCACCACAACTCCCACTGACTTCTATAGGACCATGGCCCTTTACCTGGTGTATAATAGTTTTACTGGTTTTACCCTTAAAAGGAAACTGTCATGGGAAAACATGTTTTTTTTTAAAATGCATCAGATAATAGTGCTGCTCCAGTACACCTCTGCACTGAAATCCATTTCTCAAAAGAGCAAACAGATTTTTTTATATTCAGTTTTGAAATCTTACATGGGGCTAGCCATTTTGTCAATTTCCCAGCTGCCCCAGTCATGTGACTTGTGCCAGCACTTTAGGAGGGAACTGCTTTCTGGCAGCCTTCTCAATGTAACTGAATAGTACGCAGTGGGACATGGGTTTTACTAATGAGTGCTGTTCTTAGATCTACCAGGCCGCTGTTATCTTGTGTGATATCACTCGAACTTGCAGTACAGCAGTAAAAAGTGATTTAAGTTTTTATAGAGCACAAGTCACATGACTTGGGGCAGCTGGGAAATTGACAATATGTCTAGCCCCATGTCAGATTTCAAAATGAAACATAAAAAAATCTGTTTGCTCTTTTGATAAATGTATTTCAATGCAGAATTCTTCTGAAACAGCCCTATTAATTGATGCATTTTGAAAAAAAATGTTTTTCCCATGACAGGATCCCTTTAAGAAATTTTGCATTTTTAGAGAGTATAAGAAATATAGGACAACCACAAATCTTATAAAATAGAAATTCGATTAAGTTGGAAGCAGACCCAATGTATTATTCTTATGATATGTATGAGTTTCAAATTTACTAAAGGGCATTGTCTGTTATGGTTAAACTAATAAGAAACTCATACCCAAGTCTTGATTATGAATGAGGTCAGGAGCATAACAGAGGTGTTTGTGACCTCCCAAAGCTCAAGGCCAGAAGTTACTCCTAGAAAACAAAAAAACATTTGCTGGGTTTGAAAAATCTCAGTCTATGGAGGTGGTGGGATTATGAAACTGGAGATTATAAAGTATACAGCATAGGAGAAGTTGGTGGCCAAGCTAAGGCTCATCCTAAATGTACACCAGGGCTTAACATTTAAAAGTAACGGCAATGCATAAGTGTCATGGTTTTACCTAAGACATAAATGTTTCCTTTAGCAGTAAAGGTGTTATAATAGGTATAATAATGAAGTATTTGTAGTTCACAACTGTATGTAGCAGACGTTGTAAGATCTACTCTTCTTATCTGTAACACAGAATCAGTGCCTGAAGACTGAATTGTCTTATTGTCCTTAAGAAATACTGTGTTCCTTGTTTTAAATTCAGGACGACTGTGACACCTGAGAGACAGGGAGTCCCCTTCATGAACAGTAGGGGGTGCCTGCAGGATGAGCCAATCTGAAGGAAATATAAAAAAAAAATCACTTGAAGGCAAGGTTAAAGTAACTGTTCACCTTAATACAATTTACTTAGTAAAATGCAGACAGTGAAATATGGCATTGAAACTGAACAAAGTGCTAACCAAGCACACATTTTTTTTTTACCTTTGCAAGGGACTGACAGTCAATTACCCTTGATTTGATCAGAGAGTCATCTAAGGTTTTGGACAGTAAAGTGTGCTGCTACTTTAAAGTTGGGAGTGGGTTCCATATACCGTGTTAAAGTATTTTCCTTTAAAAATAAATCCAACATCTGCTTGGCCCCTGTAGATCTCAATTTTTGGGGGATGTGGATGGAACTCAGAGCTTGGATGGAGGTAGACCCAGTGGATGAAGATGATGTACGGATAGTTTTTTATTAGCTTTTTCAATTTCATAGCTTTTTTCAGGGTTATAGACACAGGTATACTAAACTATTTTTATAATTGACAAACTCACCATTGCTAACATCCAGTTTAACAGGATCACTCCTTTCACCATCAGCAACCTGGCACTGATAATTCCCACTGTGGTACAAATTGGCTTTCAGAATCACAAGGTTCTGCTCATTCTCATTAATGCAGTCATCATCTCGGTACCAGGAATAAATGTGTGTACTTGGTATAGTAAGAGCCATATTACAGGTCAGAGTTACAGAATCACCCAACAGTATGGTGGTCCAATTTGGGAAGAATAGAATCACAGGTCTGATGGTAGAGTCTACAGAAATATAGGGATTATTATTATTTTTAATAATAATAACATCTATTTATACAGCACCAACACATTTTGCAGCACTGAAAAGTTTGACATACTAGATAAAGGAAAATATTTGTTGGGTAAAACTGGAATTTAAATGGTTTGCAAATATTCTTAACCCTTAGGACAAAGAACTCAGCAAAATCACCCAAAGGTATGGGGTTCCAGTTTAGGGAGAAGAGAATCACAGGTCTAGCAGTAGAATCAATAGAAATGTAGGGATTAGTCAATGAACAGAAAGTTTGATACAAATTCATACAATTCTCAGGATAAAGGAAAATTGGAATTGTAAGGGTTTGCCCTTAATATGCAACTATTCTAAACATTTAAAGTCCTATTTATAAAAGGGAAAATATAGAACTCAGTACAGTTCACTAGTAGAGAACTTCAGCTCTCTGTTCACTTCTATAGTGGTGTATTTATTAAAGGATGAATTTTATTTTCACCTCCACATTGTATCACTTCACTAGTCTATCCCTCCAAAAATCTGACATACTAACTGCAAATTCCACTTTCCCAACCATGTTCCATAACACAATACCCAATACTGAACTAATAGCAGAGTTAAATTGCCAGAGAAACTTCAAGCTGAATCTGTATTAAAAGGTTTGTTTTCCTTCAGACACTTTTTTCAGTTCATTTTTTTCCAGATAGTTGACCAGAAAGAATTTTTTCAATTGTTTTGCATTTTTTTATTTTTTATCGTTTTTCCAAAATTAAAGGAAAGATAAGAAATGTATTAACTAAATGTATTAATTTAGAACAGTTTACAGAGTTGATGACAAAAGACAAAAGAAGGTGAAAAAGGAAACTTTACACTTCAATATTAGAAACATTTTTTTAAAAAAATGTACTGCCATATACTGTATAGTTTGTATTTAACTTTAGAATGTATTTTCTATAGATTCCTTGCTTTATGGGTAATATTTGAATTTCCATTACATTTGTGTTTTTGTGATTGCAACCTATATATAATTTCCGTAGATCTCTATCCATTTGGATAAAATAAACTCAAATCTATGTCTTGGTTAAAATACATATACATCTCTTAATAAATATTGGTTTTAAGCACAACATTTATAGGATTACAGTTTAACATGTTAATAAATCAACACTTCTTACCTGTGTAAGCCTTGGGAATTGCTGCAGAACAGAGGAAATAAAAATGGATTTTCAGTTTATTCAGTTACTCATTCCTGTACCAATGAAATCCTAGGTATTTAAGGCATAACACCAGACACAAAGTGCAGTACAAAATAGTTAAGTCAGTGGGGTCTATTGATGAGTGGATTGATCCACAAACCATTGGTTTACCTGAATTTTTGGAGTTTTTGTACCACGAAAGTGAGTCCCAGGTGTGAGTTGAGGCTGGTGGAGGGATAAAATTTCTTTATGGCTCCTCCCCTTTGGTCATGTAACAGTACTAACCCCTTCCCTATAGTGACTTGTCTCACCCATTTACAAGTCATCAGATAGGATTTGTAAAAAAAACATTACTTCAGAGTAGCGACTGAAACATTTTTTAGTTCACACACTGTAAGGGTCTTGCCTTATGTTTTAGAGTTGGTATAAGGTCAACCTTAAAGGAATTCTGTCATGATTTTTCACTCAACCATTTAAAAAAGTATTATTGAACCAACAGATGTATTTTTTAACTTCTCAAAGTGTATTGAACTGTTTTGATACAACTATTGTTTCTCCCCTTCTTGTTGTACTTCAATGTGATCCAAGTCACTAGCCTTACCTAGCTGTAGAAATGAGAATAGCACCAAAGCAGAAAAAACTGGGTTTTTTTTAGTATTACAAATTAATCCTTCAGCAGATGTGTTGGGGAGCTGCTATCTAGTTAGCTGCCCTTTGTTCTGTTGGCTTCTGATGGGCTGCTGGGGGAGAATAACATCACTCCAACTTGCAGTGTAGCAGTAAAGAGTGACTGAAGTTTATCAGAGTACTCATGGTTGAGAGTTCCTGTGAAATAGACATTATGTCTAGCCCCATGCCAGATTTCAAAATTAAATATAAAAAAATCTGTCTGCTGAAATAAACATTATGTCTAGCCCAATGCCAGATTTCAAAATTATTTCTGCTGAAATAAAAAACAGATTTCAGAGAAGAATCTGCTGGAGCAGAACTATGAACTGATGCGCTTTTAAAAAAACGACATTTTTTCCCACCACAGTATCCCTTTAAGACTGAATGATTTAGGGATGTGGTTTCTGGTTACTTTGTTCTCCTCAAACCCTCCTGGGTGGCACCTATATCTACAGTCACCCTCCCCCATTCACTGCCTCTCGCCACATATGCTTTATTGCTGTACATAATTGTATCTTGGTAAAATAAGTTATGTATAGTTTGTTTCACATATATATATAATATAAAATGCCTATTGGGCTCTGTGAGCCATTTATCCCCAATACCCAAAACCTGACACAAATGGTGATAAGTATATGGTTGCCTTAGCCAAACTCTGTCAGAGAGCAGCCACAGAAAAACATTGTAAAAACATTGGCAGATTGAATAAAATACAGGTAGATATATTGTATTTCTATATGGGGTTTACCTTGACATGGTACAGTGGCTTAACAATTTTATGATCATAAAGTTTGACCAGAGATAACCATGTTGGAGTTAGAAATGAAAGCTAAAATGAAATTTAAATATATCAGCCTCCACTTCTACATAGACAGTGGATGAGATGCCTAAATGTAAAGCAATTAAAATGTACATTTTACTGAATTGTAGGCCCAGTACATTGTCAAAATATAGAGTATACAGGTAGACGTACAGGTAGAATATGTGCATTCCCTGTTGAACATATTGTCTTAGCCTAGAACAGATAAACAAAGTAACAGACAAATGTTTTCACCTAAATGTGTATTAGGATGTAAGAATTTCTAAACAACTCTCAGAATACTTTGTCTAAAAGAGAAGTAAAAAAGGTAGCCACTCGGTCATATTAGTCAACTTGCACACATACTTTTCAATTATCAAATTGTCATTGACATGAATTCATTGTATACTTACAGATAATAATCAGAACTGTCAGGACTAACATGGTGCCTTCAACCAACCCTGGTGCAAAAATGACATTATTACAATATTGTTATTATCTAACATCCACCCTGCTTCCTGTGGCACCTTTTTATCTCCTGTTCTGTGGCAGCTCTAAGAGATAACAAATTTTTCTCTTTTTCAGAAAACAAGTAGAAGAAGTGGTTTAGGTGCAAAACGGATATTCTATAACAGGTCATTGAAAGGAAAATAAAATGGTGGGGGCACATAGGTGGCAACAATGGTGAGATACTGAAAAACAAAAAGTAGTGTAACACCAATAAATGAACAGAAAATAAGAGCAAGATGTGGGGGGACATAAACATAACAGAGGTATTAAGGTAAAAGAGAGCATAAACTAAAATTAGGAGGTATATGGTGGGTAAAAGTCCACAGTGAAACTATTCATAATAATTACTGAATTTACAGTATTCCACTGTGAACAACATGTTAAATGAATTGTATTTCTGTAAAACACTTCTTTCTTGATCCAGAGAATGGACCCCCTACTCAGTTGTAAATCATTTTAAAGGGAATATCTTTAAGGTAAAGAAAATTTCAGTGGAACTGACCTTGTTTATAGATGTATGAGTTTCATTTTTTCACCTTCTTGGTCCAAGATAAATATATCCAATTCATAAAAACTTTGGCGGAATACTGAACTAATTTACATTTGCCAATTTACAATTGTCATTGCAAACCTAAGTGAACAAAAATATCTAAAAAATAACTCTTCTGTCTCAAAGATTTATTATGGGGAGGTCTATTTGTCAACCTTGATTTACATTTTTGAGTTCTTTAAAAAGATTTAAAAAAAAAAAAAAACTCAAACACATGAAAATCACATTCTACCCTTCATTTATAATGTGTCTGCAAAATGTAAAATTAATCAAAGTGAAAAATAGCCAGAAGTTTGAAAACGCAACTCCCACTGATTTCTACATGAACTTGCTAGCTAACAGATGCCAATTTTTGTTTATTCAAATATTTAGTTTATTTTGCTTGATAAACTTTGAATAAGTTCTCAGAAATGTAATTATATTCACAATTTATTCTTTGGAAAACCTCAAGGTAAAACACACAAATGTGAAGAAATTTGCCCACATCCCTCTTTTTTATTTCCCTATCATTTATCTTAACAAATCTTAATTCTATATACTCCATTATTATTATTAGTAGTGATGGGCGAATTTAAATAAATTCGCGAAACTGCAGGAAAAATTCGCCGCCAAAAACTCGCCGCCAAAAACGAGTCGCGCGTCGTTGTTGACGCGACGCGCCGAAAACGGCGTGACGCGCATCGGAAACGACGCGCCGCACATCAGAAACGACGCGACGCGTTTGACGCGACGCGCGTCAAAAACGACGCGCGACTCGTTTCGTGAATTTTTCGCCAATTCGCGAATTTCTCTGGAAATTCGCAAATTTTTCAGCGAAGCGAAACGCGCCCGTTTCGCCCATCACTAATTATTAGTGGATTACCTCACTAAGACCTGAAATAGGTACTGTAATAAAAAAAATCCTGGTATCCCCATTTTATTTCACCCTGGTGTTTTAATATTCGCATTTTATTTATTATTTTTTCCAGAAAATTCATTTTTTTCACTTTTATCATAGTTTTGAAGAGTACCTTTCTCTTTCACATTGCTGTGATATTTAATTTTACAGCAGTGGTAATATGTTGAAAAAGTAATTGAACTGGGTTCTTGAACCATTTTAATGTATCTCTTAAGAGCATAATTGTTTGAGTTATTATGTACAGGTATAGGACCTGTTATCCAGAATTCTCTGGGCCTAGGGTCTTCTAAATAATGGGTCTTTCCATAATTTGGATTTTCTACTAAAATCTACTAAAAATCATTTTAACATGAAATAAACCGAATAGGCTGGTTGTGCCTCCAGTAAGAATTAATCATATGTTAGTTTGGATGAAGTAAAAGATCCTGTTTTATTATTACAGAGAATAGGTTTTTCCGGATGAGTGTAATGGAGGGAAGCTTTGACTGGGTTAGGCAGGGTAGAGGGAATAAAGGGTTAAGGTTCTGTTAGGAATACAGAGGGGGAGGGATTACCATTCAGGGAGAAGCAACTTGAGCTGGGTGTCCCTCAGTCTGCGTTGATCAGTGGTGGGAGCAGCATCCCACCATCTCACCCTTTTTTTTCAAGTGGTCATCTTGGAAGGTTTGGGTCAGTTAATAAGTATGCTACTATGGAAGTTTGGCAGATGGTGTAGAGTATAAAGGTTTGAGTGAGGCCATACCCTCCTACTTGCCCATCGAGGTGCCACACATTTGGATGACTGGCATGGCGGTAAATTTTAGGCAGGTTTTCCCGTTGGGTTAATGTTATACTACAGTTATATTTTGTTAATATTGCTATTGATGATAAAGATGCAGCTTTTAAACTCCATTCTGGGCTCCAAATGTCGTTATTATAATCATCAGGTTATATACATATTGGGATAAGTGAGGTGCATAGGACTGGTGGCCTTGGCGCTGCCCAGGTCAAAAGGGATTTTATATAGTGATTGAAATCCCAGGCCAAATTTCTCTTTGGCCTCCACCTGCCTTACAGGTTGAATGTGTGCAGGGAAGCCTGGGACAACAAGGCTCCACTAAAGAGTTTTGCCAAAAGGGAACTAAACCCTTAGAGAAGTAAGGGAGAAGTAAGGGAGCAAGGACCCTTTACATGAGGTTTGACAGCAATACAACAGCACTAGCAAGAGCATGCTGATTCACCTTATTTTTCTTCTTTTTAATTTGCCATTTGAAGTGTGTGTGAAGATATAATTCACAGAATCCCCCAGCTGAGCTGAGGGGACTCCATATTGGTAAGATAAACCGAATCCCTGCACATTGTACCCATTTCTGTAGAAAGCAAACCACAGCCCTTTCGTCTCTTTGCTTGGGATGAGCTTTGTGTCATGTTATGGTCATGTGATCTCCTTCTGTTTCCCGATTCTGTCTTCTGAGTGCTTGGTGTGTAGGGACAAGTCCAGCAGGAAACACTAAGGTCAGTTCACTGGCGAGGGCAGCAAAAGTTTCTTCAAGTTTCTTCAAGAGGAGCGTCCATCTTCAAGGGGAGCATCCGCTGGTGTTGTGCCAACCACAACTGCCCTATAGACCAGCACCATCAGGAACCAGTGCCATCACTGCTGCCTCAAGAAGTTCCTGAAGGAGAAGAAGAAGCTGGCTGTCTCTGCCATGGTACTGGCTTGTGCTGGTAGCCATTTCCTTGGATTTGTGCTCAAGGGATTTCCCCCTGTCTCTTGCACAACAAAAAGAGGAGATAATGATTGTGTATTGTGCCTAACTCCCCTGAGTGTGGATGTGGTGTCCCTTCCCTGGTCTCTGAGCTGCAAGGCTATAGCAGGAGGAGGGTTCAAGCTGGAGAGGTGATGGGTTTCGCTGCCCCAATCTTGCTGGCAGAGCAGTGTGCGCCAGACAAAGGGTGGCCAGGAGAGATAGCCAGGGAGGAGAAATCAAGCTCTGCAGGATGGGTGGTCGCCCTGTCACCTTTTTTGAAGAGAAGCGGAAGCAGAGTTTCAGTAAGTTATTTCTTAGGCTTTGTAATTTTAAATTTAGTTTGTCTTGGTGTTTATTTTTCAATATATACTAACAATTAAAAAAAAAAACATTTTGATTTTACTGGTCCTTTAATAGACAAGGGACATTTAACTGATTTTTCTATTTTTGCTTGGAATTTTCATTCTAATAATTATCCAAAAGTGTTTAGTTCAACACAGCAACAAAGAAATTTGAATATTTATGTATAACTGTAATTTCCATGGAATTATCTGAGACAGAAATAATGTCAGAAGACAAGTACAGTACATACACCCATTATATAAGCCTTTGCATTTGTGTGCCTGTTATATTTCAATTATTTATATTATATTTCCATGTGCCTTAACGAAGTATGAAACAGAGTCCGTGACTGATAACTGTATGGTTTCATTATTTTTGTAACAATAGTTTGCTTTGTGCATCAAATCGGACCAGAATGCTTAGAACCTTGGGTTTTACCCATAACAGGTCTTTCCGTTATTTGGATCTTCATTCCCTAATTCTACTACAAAATCTACTAGATAATTGTATAAACATTAAATAAACACAATAAACTGGTTTTGCTTCCAATAAGAATTAATTATATCTTAGTTGGGATCAAGAACAAGCTACTGTTTTATTATTACAGAGAAAAGGGAAATCATTTTTAACTTAACTTTTAACTTTGGACTATTTGAATAAAATGGAGTCAACGGGAGATGGCCTTTTTGGTGTTTTCTGCATAACGAGTTTCTGGATAAACAATCCCATACCTAACACAAGATAGCAGCTGCCTGATAGATCTAAGAGCAACACTCAATAGAAAAATCCAGGTCCCACTGAGACACATTCAGTTACATTGAGTAGGAGAAACAACAGTCTGCCAGAAAGCAGTTCCCTCCTAAAGTGCTGGCTCTTTCTGAAAGCACATGACCAGGCAAAATGACCTGAGATGCACCTACACACCAATATTACAGCTAAAAATACACTTGCTGATTCATAAATTAAATGTTATATTGTATAATGAATTATTTGCTGTGTAAACAGTGTAATTTAGAAATAAAGACTACATCATAAAATCATGACAGAATTCCTTTAAGGATCAATAAAAAATCCTTTACATTTTTTGCAAGACATTGCAGAAACCCAAGTCTGACACTTGCTGAATTGTTTTCCTTGTCTCAATAAAATTCTGCAAATATATCTAAGTTGTTGAACATAAATGTCTCTGTGCTTTATTCCATACAGTTTATCAGTTCAGCTCTGGCTTGGAGCATTTTTCAAGGTTCATGCAGAAGCCAAAACATTGTTGAACTTTATGA
Organism: Xenopus borealis; assembly: GCA_024363595.1. NCBI lineage: Eukaryota > Metazoa > Chordata > Amphibia > Anura > Pipidae > Xenopus > Xenopus borealis. The sequence goes on from CM044445.1 coordinate 120,736,677, forward strand.
AATAAAGAATATCCACAATGGAGGTGGGACCACATTTATTGTATGTAATACACTTTTTGGTTCTTGGCAACCAGTTTAAAGAGAGTGCAGCTTTCAGGTTCTTATGCACTGGAAGGGTTGAACTTGATGGCATTTGGCCTTTTTTTCAGCCCAGTTCAACTAATCTTAAAATCACAATAACCTTGAATATTAAGGTTGTTTATAGGCATTAAAGGCTCTTAAAAGTATTAACAGAATCAGCCATTACAGCATCACCCAGACAATACATTCTACAACATCCCTGCCTTTACCATGAAGAATATTTTTTGCTGCTTCAGATGAAAGTTTAGTTACTCAAGACTTAAATGGAAGCCTCTTGTTTTTATGTTCTTTAGTATGGAAAAAGGTTCCCCCATCATCTGTAATGGCCTCTAAGGTACCTGTAAAAAGATCAATCCCCCTCACAAGCACCTTTCTCCACAGAGAACAGATTTAACCTCATAGTTTAATTCCATTTAGTTCCTAATTGTTCATCTCTCTCCAGCTCATTTATATCCCTTCTTATGAACCAAAGCCCAAAACTGCACTGCATACTCCAGGTGAAGCCTCACCAGGGACCTATAAAGAGACAAAATTATATTTTCATCCCTTGAGTTTATGACATTGTTTTATGCAAATCAGGCGTTGGAGGGCAAATAAAAGGGATTGCAGTGGTATTTCATCCTAGATGTCTTGTACTAATATTTTATATTTGATCACATACTGTATGCTATTGGGGTACAATATAGACGTCTTTAAGTGGTAATTTGTCCTTTTGAATATGGAGTTAGATATTAAAAGTAAAATATATTAAAGGTAAAATTGAATATATAAATGAGAACCTTCACTCCTATGTACACAATAGGTGAAATGACTAAAAGAAATATGAAAGTGTAAATTTTTCTTAATTGTAGGCACTAGTGATGGGCGAATTTATTCGCCAGGGGCGAATTTGCGGCAAATTCCCGCGATTCGCCGCTGGCGAATAAATTCGCGAAACAGCATGAAAAATTCGCCGCCAAAAATTCGCAGCCAAAAATGAGTCGCGCATCGTTTTTGACGCGATGCGCCAAAAATGACACGACGCGCTTCGAAAATGACGCGATGCGTTGCGTTTGACGTGCGACTCGCGACGCGCGACTCGTTTCGCCAATTGCCGAAAAATTCGCAAATTACTCTGGAAATTCGCGAATTTTTCGGCAAAGCGAAACGCGGCCGTTTCGCCATTCACTAGTAGGCACATTATATTGTCTATAACTGGAATCTGACCGTATAGATAGAGGGACATATAATATATGGGTGCTGTCTTAGAACTATATTCTTAGGCTAAAATAGATGTGATAGAATAAGGATAAATATGATGATACAAAATAATATACATTTTCACCTAAGTTACCATGTAACAATTTAGAAATTCGTACTAATCTAAAAGATAATACAAATAAAGTGAATAGGTAGATACTTATACGTATAAGACTATTTCATATAGTGCATTTTAACAGACACATTTACTTATATATAATTAATATAAATAAAATGCCAGAACTGACATAATTCCTGCAACCAACAGCCATGCAAAAATGACTTAATTAAAACAGTCTATCCTACTTTCTGTGGATCTTTTACTCTGTAGATCTATGGCTAATCTAATAGTGTGAGGTGTTATAGACAAACAGCTTCCATCTCTTTTATTAGAAACAAGTAAAAGTAGAGCTTTGAGACAGTCAATTTAGAA
>CM044445.1:120751441-120766458 GCA_024363595.1 Xenopus borealis
ATTTTCCTCTGTTTTACAATGTTATGTGTGGAGGAAACAAATATGTGGTTTTAAAATAACATCTTTTGAACATTATTATGCACTTTATCCAATGATGGTCCTCCAGGGCCTAAGTCTGCAGCCTAACACTGAGCAAAAGTGCAGCAGGGTAAATGCCTTCTCCTCCTGGTCTCAGAAATTTCAGTGGGCAGCTCCAGAAAGTCCTCCTTCTCCTTTGCTTTCCAAACTGAAAGTCCAAGCTTTAAAGGCCCATTGAATGTTGTACTACTATGCACTTTAACCAATCATGGTCCTCCAGGTCCTAAGTCTGCAGCCTAGCACTGAGCAAAAGGGCAGCTGGGTAAATGTCTCCTCCTCATGTTGGCAGCTCCAAAACATCCTCCTTCTCCTTTGCTTTCGAAACTGAAAGTCCATGCTTTAAAGGCCAAATGAATGTTGCACTACTATGCACTTTAAGCAATCATGATCTGCAGCCTAGCACTGTCCTAATGTATTTGTGGCTGTTGAGAAAAAGGCCATCAATTATGTTTACAAAATTTCTTAAAGTATTCTTTGTGATGTTTTATATTTTTACAAACTGTGTATATTCATATTGATGTACCACACATAGACGACCAGAAGAGTTATATAGTGTTGCACCATCCATATACCATTTTATAGTATCATGTGAAAAAGATAAAATCTAGTGAGAGGCTTCAATATAAGAAAACATGTAGGTGAATCTCATTAGGATTATTTACACAGTGAATAAATAAATAAATATAAAGGGCTTTGCAATAAAGAAAATGTCTGGTGTCGTTATTTCTAGTAGTTCATAACTGAACACATTTCATGTGACCAAATAATATTAAAACTTGACATTTAATTAGTCTATTAAAAACAATAAAGGGAGTTAAAAACACTTAAAAAAGTTGGGATGTGTGAATCTTAAAGCGTCTCACTAGCTTTTTTCTTTTTCACATGATACTATAACATGGTATATGTATGGTGCGACACTACATACATAAATCTTCTGGTAGTCTATTTGTAGTATGAAATGTTTTCTACACATTCTTTTATCTCCAAATATTCATTTTGCTAAATGATGACATGTTAGATGGTGCAGAATTAAAAGATTTTCATATAATGCTGTTCAAACTGAGCCATGCCTTGTTACCCTCACCTGGCTGTTGTGTCACATCAAGTCTCATGGAATAAAAGTGTTTGCCAGCAACTGAGTAACCTTTTCTAAAGCATTGACCTTAAGTGATCAAGGTGGCCCGTTAGAGGATGTAATGAAAGCTCAGACCAGGTTTATGATGTGCCCTATTAGGTCGAATTTCGTTAAAAGGGTTACAATTTGACCAAAATTCAATGGTTGAATTCAAGGGTTAACCCTTGATTTCATACATTATGTATTATGTATTAGTGATGGACGAATAAATTCAGCAAGCATGGATTCAGTGCTAAAATCCACTGTAGCAAAAAAATTGTCTTGTGTCAAAATTGGTGCGTTGATAAAAATTGGCGTGCGTCAAGATTATTCTATTAGTCTATTGACTTTAATGCATTTGGACAAAACAATCACACTTGCGGCAAAAATTTTTGAACATAAGAAATTATTTTGACTCCCATTTTCTTCAATGCATTTCCTAAATTTTTTCAGCGTTTCCCAAATTTTTGCGAATTATTCAGCAAAGTGAAACGGGACAGCTTCACCCATTACTAATTATTATTGCCTCAATCCCTCGATTATAAAGCCTTAGAGATAGTGCCCTCAAACTTATATCTTTGAGTACGCTTGTTGCATCGTTTGCAATGTAATGTTTTTTTCTATCCCTCTACTATTTATATCGTATCCAAATGTAATGTGCAGCAATGTGAGTTAGGCACCAAAAAAAACTGCATCTTTATGAAATTAAATTATCTATGAAAAATAAATAATAGTCTATAATAGAACATTTCATACGATAATACACACCATAATTATAGCTTCTCCTTTCAGACTTACAATTTGTCAGTCCCATAATATATACCTACTTTGTGGTGCATCACTGTTACAGTATGGGGTATATGTATGTTCTATAATATATATATATATATATATATATATATATATATATATATATATATATATGCATTAAAGAATAAACTTCACTATTTTTCACGAATATTTGGAGTGCGAGTCCTTCTACAAATATTAATGGTTTCCTTTTTTCACAATAACCTGCCAGTCTTGAAGAAGAACTCTTGTAGCAAATAAAGTTATTCAGTCATCTGTATAGGGGTTGTTACAATGAAGGCATCACTAACACAGTATGCAGACTAGAGAGATGAGGAACATTCTTTTTCTTTCTCAGAATATACTTCTCTGTTGGACTTTAGTTGATGAAGCAGAAGCCATACGATAATAACTAAAAGGAGTCCAGAAAGCCCCAGTCTAATTATATTCTCCAGAGATGTTCTACCTGAAAAATGAAAAGCATTTGTTAAGAATATTAGATGTATTAATGTCATACTCAAGGGCAAGCTCACCTGAAGAGATGCTACAGTATGTGGCTTAATTATCAGTGTGGCACATGTGGTAAATATATATTGATGGAATTATTGTACTAACCTTGCTTCAGGTTAACAAGCTAAATAAAATTGATGGAACATGAAGACACATAGGTACATTATTAATCATAAAATGTATAATTGATTTAAGGCTCACCATGCATTTGTATATATGTCCCCTTGCTCATCTTTCTTACACTGCCAGTAGGAGTTTGAACTTCACATGCATAATTCCCAGAATCCATATGGTGATCTGAAGAGATTGTGAAATTACTCGATAAACTAAATCCCTGCACATTGTACCCATTTCTGTAGAAAGCAAACTGCAGCTTTGTAGTCGATCTGTGTGGGCTGAGCTTTGTGTCACATGTTATGGTCATGTGATCTCCTTCTGTCACCTGATCTGAGTTCACTTTTATTTGTGGGGTACTGAAGAGCTCTAAAAGAGAAGTAATCTAAAGTTTATTTAATCTAAGCAATTAGTAGGCTAAATAAGTAATTCAGACATCAAGTTTTTTATGTTTATTGAAATGATCTCTTCCAGTAATATCAAACTATTCCATCAAAGGAACTTTAATGAAATCTAGGATTTCTCTGATCTAGAGCACTACTCTTTGATCAAATTCTGAGATTTCAAAAGCAGAGGGTAAATACATTATTTTTGAGTTATTGATTTCTATTACTCAAAAGGGTTTTTTTTTTTTTTACAAATAAACCAAGAAATGCAATCAAAATGTATTTTGCTTAATGATTTAGAATAAGGGTAGAAGTAAGGCATTACTAGAAGTGATATTATGTCAACTGGACCTGACACATCAATACCAACCTTTGTAAACAGCTATCATGCCAGGATACCACAACCTTACTCCTTTTGGCAAAGCCAAGCCAGTTAAGCATCCCTAGACAGCCATGCCCCACTGCACCCAGGCCCATGCATCTTCTGCCAAACCTTAGTTCCATCTTGCCTCTTGGTTTAATTTGCATATCTAATAGATTTTTCAAAAATCCACCAATGGGGAATAAAATCAAGGTACACTTAGACACTACCTCCCCCCCAAACCCTTAGCCAGTGGGGTAAGTGTCATCCAAATGACAAGACTAAAATCTATACTGTATGTGTCAAGAAAAAAAGCAGGGTTTGGATAATAAATTATTGGAGAAAATCACATGGAAGAGTCATGTCCATTTTATTTTTAGATGGAAGTAGAGTTTTATGAAACAATAGTAGCACTTTATAAATAAACATACAGTACAGGTATTGGATCCATTATCCAGAAACCCAATATCCAGAAAGCTCAGAATTACAGAAAGGCTGTCTCCTATGGACTACAGTATAATAAAAGATTTCTTTTTTCTCTGTAATATTAAAACAGTAGTTTGTAATTGACCCTAACTAAGATATAATTAATCCTTATTGGAAGCAAAACCAGTCAGTTGGGTTTATTTAAAGTTGACATGATTTTCTAGTAGAGTTAAGGAATGAAGATCCAAATTAGAGAAAGATCCATTATCTGGAAAACACCACATCCCGAGCATTCTGGATAATAGGTCCCATACGTGTACATGTGACTTGTGATTGATGGCAAATGTTTGGGCTGAAACATATGTAGTAACATAATAAGTTAGATAAAGAAAACACACTTCCATCAAATCCATCATTTTCAACCTTCCTAAGTTGATTCATAGGCTGAATGGAATATAATGATACAATGTTGATTCTAAAATGGCCAACATCTTTCTAAGATATACAGATGCAGCCACTTGGATTTGTGAGTTAAATGCGTCATTACTCTTCTTAATTGCTTTCTTCTTAATTGAAGAAACTATGTTATCTAAAGTTATTTAACTCATTTAATGCATTTAACCTTTTCATTAGCAATGGTGAACTCTTTAATTGGATGGGATGCTGTGACACAATTTTCTGTGTTAATTGGGACAAGTTGAGAACAGTGGCTTCATCTGTATAATAATTATGGTATGTAATCAAAATATCAGTCAGGTAGGACCAAGGGAGAATTCTTCCCATTAGATCTTCTCATTAGACCTAGCATGTATGCAGCAACATAACAAATCCAGACCAGGCCACCCAGTAAAAAATCTTTGGAGGAGCCCGGTGATGACTGAGGGGAGCAGCTTCTGCAGGCTCTCTCCCCCCCTCAAAAAATCATTGATTGGGCCTGGCCCGACTATGGGGAGCAGCTTCTCTGGCTCCCCCCTCCTGACTGGTAGCAACCCCTGATGGCCCCCTGCAGGGAGCAGCTTCTCAGTTCAGGTAGAAGCTGACCCATGCTGTAGAGGATGCTGACCTCAAGGTCCAGGCCCCCCACAACCACGGGGTCTGCTTTCTCTATAGTTACGTCACTGCATGTACAGATGTAGTCACTTGGATTTGTAAGTTAAATGTGTCATGACTCAGTGCTAATTGAAGAAACTGTGTAATCCAAAGTTATCTTAACTCATTTAATGCATTTAACCTTTTCATTAACATACCAAAGCTCCATTGTTTTCAATGGGGAACTCTTTAATTGGATGGGATGCTGTGGCACAATATTCTGTGCTAAGTGGGATAAATGAGATAGATGAGTTAAGTCACGACGAATTTAACACACAATCCAAAGTGACTGCATCTGTATGTTAGTTACAGAGACTACCAAAAACTTATTATACTGGATCTTACCTGAGATTGAAATATTTACTTCAGCACTGAGGTTGTAATATAATTCATTATAGTATATTTGTTTTTCACATCTGTATTTTCCAGATGCAGAAATGTTTGCTCTTCCTAAGTGTGAAACAGAGTCAGTTATCAGTGATTGTATGATATTTCTGTCCTTGTAAAATGTTGTGGTGATTTCATTGTATCCAGGCCAATTATGGCATCTGAGCTTCAGAAAGTCTCCTTCATGAACAGTAGGGGGTGTCTGCAGGATAAGTAAATCTAAAATAAGAAGGAATGTTACATACATATATGTTACTGAGATATAGTGGAGCAAGGAAAGTTGATGTTCCTCACTGGTCATCTGATTGCAAACACAGCCACCAATATGCCAAAGGAATTCTTACTGATGCCTAAAAGAGTTCTTTAAGAGAAAATCAATTTTAAAAAATCTTGAATAGATTGTAATATCACTGATATAGATTTATCTACGTCTATAACTCACCATTTCTCACCTCCAGACTGAGAGAGTCACTTCTCTCACTGGCATCAGTCTGGCACTGGTAATTTCCATTATCTTCCTCATCTGCAGACACAATAAGGCTCTTTTGATTCCACTCCAAACTTTTACCATCTTTGTACCAATAAAATGTCTGTTTCCATTCTTGAGTGGAACCTATGTCACATGTTAGCTGTATGAAGTCTTTAGTGAGTAGAGGGACCCAGTTAGGTGATAAGGACACCAGAGGTTTGACTTCAGAATCTATAGACGTATGGAAATTAATCAGCTGGGTGCATAATTAGAAGAATAAATAAATCATAAACTGATCTAGAGATCTAGGGATTCTGTTGTATGCAGGCCCGGATTTTTGGAGAGGCCCCTAGGCCTGGGCTTTTAGGGCGTGGAATGCTGCCCAACCACATTCATATTGGTTCATAAATTTCAATTTCCATGTACCAATTTCCATTGCTCCTTCGCGATGATGAAAATTTGAGCAAATAAAAGCAAGGGGACAGGGGCAACAAACGACAGTGGGCCTAGTGGCGCCCAATATGTAAATCCGGCCATGGTTGTATGGATATGTTCTTACAATAAAAAGGTTTTTAACGATCAGACTGACTGACCAGAGAAACTGACTGACAGGGCCTGTATAGAACGGAAAAAGTTGAACTAAATCTGTCTTCCAGAGGGGCTCACAAGGTCTTCAAGCATTGTTTCTCTGATACCAAAATGTGTACTTTTAGACATATTTTTGGAATTGTTTTATTCACTGTACTTCTCTATTGATTTACAATCCATGAATTTAAAAGGGGTGCTGCTTTTTAGGAACATTGAGATGGAGTATTTTTGGATGCAGACTTTTAGCAGCCTTGGGGTATAATAAATGTCTAAGAATTCAAGTTTTTTTTCCCCCATGGAAAAAAAAACAAATTTTCCCCTTTAAAAGCCCAACCAGGAAAATCTGAGTTTTGATACATAACCCCCTTATTCTCTTACAGTAGCTTCTCCTCACCTTGAATGATTTCCCACAACATAACACTTTGGGGCAGATTTACTAAAGGTCAAAGAGAAAATAAGAATTTAAAAAAAAATAATTTCAAAGTAATTTTTGGCTGCTTCAAATAGGCCAAAATTTGATTCGAATTGAAAAAATTTGAATCGAAATGGAAAATTTGACAATTCAAAAATCAAAGTCTCTTTAAAAAATTCAAATTCAACACTTTGCCACCTTAAATCTGCAGAATTGCTATTTTAGCCTATGGGGGACCTCCTGGAACCTTTAAGAAGTGTTTTTGGAATTTTCTGAAAAAAAAATTTTGGTCAAAATCGTTCAAATCGAACAATGCATTCGAACAATTCTACCAATTTTATTTGATCGAAAATGGACCTATTCGATCAAAAGAGGTAAATTTTCAATAAAAAAATACTTTAAAAAATTAGATGGTCAAATTTTAAAGTTTTTTAACTTCGAAATTCAACCCTTAGTAAATCTGACCCCATATGTATACCCTATAACTGGAAACTAATTTTGCTATAATTTTATTTAATTTTTGTGTTGTTTAAAGAGGGAGTTAAAGAGGGAGTTGTTGTTGAATTTAACTAGTTATAGGCAAATTTGTTTGTTTGTTTTGCTCCGCCGAAAAATTTACGAATTTCCAGTGAAATTTGTGAAACAGCAAACATTCACAGGCAAAATGGACATTCAGTATTTTTTGGATGCAGGTGAAAATTCACCGGCGAATTTTCGAGGAAGTTTTGCAAATGTATTCACCAGAATTCACATCTGGCGAATAAATTCACCCATCACTAAATTTAACCACTAGAGGTCTCATTGTTATAAACTAGCATGAGGTTGGGGATGGGGGGCACTGTCTGGTAGTAGTAAATGAGGGGCTGTGCAATTAAAATTTGCAATGCAATAAAAGTCTGAAGAAGAATATTAGATTGTGGCATGCACATTTTTATTCTTCTTGTGCGTACATTTGTTCTGTTTGCAAATTTTACTAATTTACCCATAACATTTCACATGTTGACTTACCTCTCACAGAAATAAATTCTTCAGCAAACAGTAAAGTGTCTTCACCAAATTTTTTTGCACATCTATATGTACCGGTCGCATTTCTCCTCACTTTTCCAACAAGTAAAACAGGATCAGCAACAGGGGACTGTACAATCTTGTCTTCGTGGAAGAAGATGATTGTGATTACGCCCTTTGTACGTCGGCTGTGGCATCTTAGGTTTAGAACATCTCCTTCATTAATTCTGGGAGGTGCCTGTAGCATGATGTCATCTTAAATAATATTTTTCATTATAATATAATATAATAAAAAAGTAAAAACTGCAAAATTTTAAAACTTACTGATTATGTTGGTTAATATCTCATTGCTTGTTGCTGCATGAAGACTGGCATTTAATTACCTCAATACTGTGAATTGTATGTGTTAGTGTGAGGGTCTACAGCCTACAGAGAATACAGGTGGCAAACCTCTACTACACCAATACCCTGCTACTGAGCACACTTCATGATCTTCATGTGTTTCAGATATTGGTTTGGTGCTGGTTTGTGTTCGAAAATCAAAAAAAATTCTGGTCTTTGGACAATAGGAAAAAGTTGCAAATTGTAGTGTGATTTTGTTGCAACTTTTCCTGCATTTACAATTTTTGTTCATATAAATTTTATAGTAAATTAGGCCAAATCGTAGTTGGGCGTTATTAAAATAATGAGAAAAATTTTAATTTCAATAAATACCCTCTTGAAAGTGCTGTTGATCCTATGAAAGATTTTTTAAAAAGCTGCAATTATCCAAAAATGTGAATATTGTTTGCAACATGGTAACTATATATTCAACAATTTAGCTAAATAAATACCATTTTGGTAAATGCAATTTAAAGGAAGACTATACTCCCCGAACAATGTAGTTCTCAATAAAAAGTTATTGCATCAAACAACTCATATTTAAAACCCTGCTTCATGTAAATAAACCATTTTCCTAATAATATATTTTTTTAGTAGCATGTGCCATTGGGTAATCATAAATAGAAAATAGCCATTTTAAAAAAATAAGGACAGCCTCCTGGGATCCTATGATTCAACGGTGCTCACAAATATACCAAACAAACTATAAAGTTAGGTCACAGGAGCCAATTAACAGACAGAGTTCTGTCTTTTGCTTCCACGCTTCTTCCTGTTACAGTTAGAGTTGTAATATTTCTGGTCAGATGATCTCTGAGGCAGCACACAGACCATCACAAAATGGTGGTTCAAGGCAAGAGATGTAAAAGGGCAATATTTACTTTTACATATATTCCAGCTTGATACGATTCTTTTATATGCCAGTTAATTTGATATAAACTGTTGCTCAAATATTCAATTTGGGGTTATAATTTTCCTTTAATTTGTCTGGAGCGCTAATGATTGATTTACCATTTTTAACATCCAATCTAATAGCGTCACTTTTCTCACTAGCACCAGCCTGGCACTGATAATTTCCACTATTGGTTTCCCTTGCATCTTGGATTGTAATGGTCCTTGCAGAATGTATCTTTTCACCATTCTTGTACCAAGAATACTGATTCTCTTGCACATCAAAGTATACATTACAGGTCAGATTTATTGAATCCCCCTTAAATATTGTGGCCCAGTTTGGTGTTAGGGAAATCATTGGTCTGTCTGAAGCTCCTGCAAAACAAATAAATAACCATTAAAGCTCAGAGCATTTTAGCACAACACATACGGCTGGCACATTTGTTTCTTGGGGAAGTGACCCGCCCTTGAATGGCATGTTGAGAAACATTACGTATCATTTACAAAAACAAATGCACACAGGTTTATCAAAGGTCGAAGTGAATTTCCAAATCAAAATAATTCAAATTTCCAGCTATTTTTGTGTTCCTTGACTAGGGAATAGTCCAAATTAGATTTGAATTTCCTAAAAAAAATTCAAAAGTTTGAAGATCAAAATTTATCATGTACTGATTCTTTAAAAATTTGACTGTGACCATTCACCATCTAAAAAATGAATTGCTGTTTTAGCCTATGGGGGACCTCCTAGAAACTATTTGGAGTCAATCAGTGAACTTTGAAAAATAAAAAAAAAAGTTTTTTTTGGAAACACTTTTTTGGAAACACTTAAAACTGAATTAAATTCGATCAAATTCGCTATTGCTCTGATTCATTTGATTAGAATTCAGCCAAATATGAATTCTGTTTCGATCAAAAACAGACCTATTCAACCAAAATAAAGCTTCAACTTAATTTCACTTTGTCTTTTTGAATTCGAATTTTGAAGTTTTTTCAATTCAAAATTCAACTTACAATATGAACTGTCGAGGATGGGGTTGTTTTCTCTGGAAAAAAGAGGACATGATAACACTTTACAAATACATTGGAGAACATTATAAACAAATATCAAGGGACCTTTTTACCCATAAAGAGGATCACCAGAGGCCACCCCTTCAGACTAGAAGAAAAGGGCTTTCATTTAAAGGAACAGAGTAGGCAGTTCTTCACAGTGAGGACAGTGAGGTTGTGGAATACACTGCCGGGTGATGTTGTGATGGCTGATTCTATTGATGCTTTCAAAAGGGGCTTTGATGATATTTTGGACAGACATAATATCAAAGGCTATTTTGATGTAACCCTTGATAAATATGCCCCTAAAGTTTGATTTAGAAAATTGCGAAATGGAAAAACCAATGTAGTGGGGGTGCAGTATCCTTCAACCTTGATTTATTTAGAGAATGTGTTGGTATGTTTATGATTAGTGATGGGCAAATCTATCCCGTTTAGCTTCACCGGAAAATTTGCGAATTTCTAGCGAAATTAGTGAATTTGGTGAAAAATTTGTGAAACGAGTCGCTGCATGCTTTTGACGGGCATCGTGCTGTTTTTGTTGCGTCGTTTACAATGCGTGTCGCGTCATTTGCGACATGCTACGTCATTTGCCGTGAATTTGCATCTGGCGAATAAATTCGCCCATCATTATTTATGATTTGTGGCAAGTCTATGTGCTTTGAATTATGACAGTTACCAGGAGGCTTTATTCCATTTAAACAACTGCAGACAGTTCTAGCCTGGTTTAGGAAGAGGTGGTGGTAAATTGGACCAGTGTTGTTAGTGGGGTACCACAGGGCTCTGTACTGGGGCCCTTGCTTTTCAACTTGTTTATTACTAAATTGTGCAGAACTATAGGTTCCATGGATGCTAGCATTTTGCAGTGTGATTTGTCTAAATTGGGAAACTGGGCAGCAAACTGGAAAATTAGGTTCTATGTTGATAAATGCAAGGTTATGCACTTGGATGTGTGATGGCATGTTTTTAAGATTTATTTATAACAAAAAGGTTTAGATAGTTTGCAATCCAAGTGTGAGGTAAAATTACTGATACGTTTAATCAACAAGAAAGAGGACAGAAGGTAACACCCCCACTTGGATCAAGGGCTAAAATCTATCTGTAATACAATTAAATACTCTATTCTTAAAAAAGGACTAAAAAATAGTTTAAAAAAGGAAAGACCTGCAATTCCTGTGCCCTGCTAATTAGATTCCGGGCAATTAATTATTCAAGAGTGCTGATGATAGTAAATCAAGTGCACAAGTGCTGGTGCTTAATATTAATAACTTAGTTGTAGTTCATTCCGTAATGAATTCAATAAATATATCAATTATAATAATCCATGATTGAGCTCACAATTAATTAAAATTCATTAAAGATTCATTAAGGAAATAAATTGTGACTAAAATTGATTAAAATTAATTATTCAATTAATATAGACCAGAAAAATGTATTGTGCCTCCTTAATAAATAGTAATAATTCAAGTTTTTTTTTTCAGAGGACAATTCAAGTTTCTTTTGGATTTAAATCGAATATGAATAAGATTTTTGGTCGTTCCCATTTTGATAAAATTTTAGACAATCAATTTTTTTCATAAATAACCTCGCAGTTGAATTGTGAGTACATTTGAAAAACAAATTTATATACATTTGAAACTCAACCTTTGAGAAAGCTGGTCATAAATCTCAAGTATACTAATATTCAGTAAAGCAATAATATTATCCTTACCTAAATATTTGGCATAAAGTGCTGAAAATGAGAGAAGAAACATTTATAAACAGAATGCATTTTAAAAATATACCATTAACAATGCATTACGCATTTACTTTGAAGGATAAAGAAGATTTTTTATCATTTGGGGCAGATTTATCAAAGGTCATATTGAAAATTCTAAGTAAAAAAAATTCCAATTTCAAGCTATTTTTGTGTATTTCGACTAGAAAATAGTCCAAATTTGATTTGAATTTGCAAGAACAGCGAACATTCGATTCTCAAAATGTATCATGTTCTGGTTTTTTTTTAAATTCGACTTCGACCATTCACCATTTAAAACCTGCCGAACTGTTGTTTTAGTCTATGGGGGACCTCCTAGAACTTATTTGGAGTCAATATTTTGGGGGGAAAATCTTTTAATCAAATTTGATCCAATGCACTATTACTTTGATTCGTATGATTCTAATTCAATCAAAAATGGACCTATTTGATCAAAAACAGACCTATTTAACCAAAAAAAACCTTCCGTTTAACTTTGGTTAATCTTTTTGAATTCAAATTGTGAAGTTTTTCAAATTCAAAATTGATTACTAAATCTGCCCCTTGAATTTGAGTTTTAACCATAATTACATTTTTGCATTATAATATTGGAAACCCACTATTTTCTAATTTGAGTTTCCAAAACGCATTCAAGAAACGAGATTTCAATATGCTCAAAAACAACAACAAAAATAACAAAAATCAGCAGCTAAAAGCTGGAAAGATTCACTGAAACTAAAAAGTGATAAATTTTTCAATATAATTTTTTTTAATTGAAAACAATTACTCTTATTATTACTCTGTTATTTTCTCTGTGAAAGTTTCCCCACAATTAATAAATAATGTTTTTTTGTAAAGCATTATTATGTTTTCTTCTGGGTTCTTAAAGGTGCTTCTTTTCAAAATATAATTTTTTCCTTCTTTATTTTTATTATTTGTATACTTCTCCTAACACCACATTCTCAAGGTAAAACCTTATTACTGATCTGCTGAATAAGATACACTTGTAGATTTTCTCTCAAAGGGGTGGTTCATCTTTAAGTTAACTTTTAGTTATAGATTGGTTAATTCTAAGCAAGTTTTCAATTGGTCTCCATTATTTCTTATTTATATATTGTTTTAATTATTTAATTTCTTTTATGGCTCTTTCCAGCTTTCAAATGGGGGTCATTGCCCCATCTTAAAATGAAAGCTCTGTTAGTCGACATATTTAGGGGTTATTTATCAAAATCCAAATTTTTCCAATTATTTTCTGAACTATACTTCAACCAAATCCACAAGGGTTATTTCTAGCTATTTATCAATACATTTTACCAAACAATTCCAGTTCAGGAAAAAAACTAAAAAAAAAAAAAGAAATTCCAGATTTTTCTTGAAAACCACAAAATCTTTTAATTTCTGCACAAAACCCAGTGTAGATCAGGTTATCTTCAGGACTTCTCCCATTGACTTATATTCAACCTCGGCAGGTTTGAGATGCCAGATTTTCACATTCTGACTTTTTCCATCCTCAGGTATAATAAATCATGAAAAATGCAACTAAAAATTCTGATTATATATTAAAAAAAAACTTGAATTTTACGAGTTTTTGGCATCCGGACTTTAAAGGGATACTGTCATGGGAAAACATGTTTTTTTCGCATCAGTTAATAGTGCTACTCCAGCAGACTTCTGCACTGAAATCCATTTCTCAAAAGAGCAAACTGATTTTTTTTATATTCAATTTTGAAATCTGACATGGGGCTAGACATTTTATCAATTTCCCAGCCCCTGGTCATGTGACTTGTGCTTTCTGGCAGGCTGTTGTTTTTCCTTCTCAATGCAATTGAAGGAGTCACAATGGGACATGGGCTTTTTCTATTGAGTGTTGTTCTTAGATCTACCAGACAGCTGTCATAGTAACTTGTAATCTGGTTACCTTCCCATTGTTCTGTTGTTAGGCTGCTGGGGGTGGGGGAGGGGATATCACTGCTTGCAACACAGCAGTA
Source organism: Xenopus borealis (assembly GCA_024363595.1). NCBI lineage: Eukaryota > Metazoa > Chordata > Amphibia > Anura > Pipidae > Xenopus > Xenopus borealis. Next base: position 120,765,209 of record CM044445.1, read on the forward strand.
AAGAGTGACTGAAGTTTATGAGAGCTCAAGTCCCAGTTTGGGGCAGCTGGGAAATTGACAAAATGTCTAGCACCATGACAGATTTAAAAATGAAATATAAAAAAATCTGTTTGCTCTTTTGAGAAATGGATTTCAGAGCAGAATTCTGCTGGAGCAGCAGTATTAACTGATGAATTTTTGGAATGACAGTATCCCTTTAATAAATAACCTCCTTGTTGTTATTGCTACATTTTATTACTCATCTTTCTATTCAGGCCTCTCCTGTTCATATTCCAGTCTCCTATTAAAAAAATTCAGGACAGGTTCTAGGTGGTTCCCCATAGGCTACAATGGCAATTTGGCAGCTTTAAGGTGGCAAAGTGTCAAATTTGAAAGATTTTAAAGGGTCAGTACTTAAAAAATTCAACTTGTTGAATATTCAAATTCTTTTCTATTTGAATCTAATTTTGGCCTATTCGATAGTCGAAGTAGTCCAAAATTACTTTGAAATTTGAATTTTTTTAATCGAATTTTATTCGAATATTCACTTAGTAAATGTGCCCCTAAGTCTTTTTCATAAAAAATATTTTCACTTAAACAACCCCACTATGGATAATGATGCTTTGAAATGCGTATGCATAATTTCTTTTTTAATATGCATCAAAAATACATTACATTGACACTATTCTTTCTTCTTGGCATAGCATGTTTTGAAATATGACATATTAAACGTGATATATTTTATAATTTGCTGGAAAAAAAAGTAGAAATACTTTAAAATAAAATAATTTTACTTACATATTAGGGTCATCAGTGCTAGTGCTGACATGGTACTGCCAGTAATTTTCTTTAAAATGATGAAGTGAAAGAAAATTCTAAAACATGAATGCAACTTCCTGTTAAAGACAAACCACAGATCTATGCTATTTATTTTGTTACCACAGTATATAACATCACTTTTTGAGTGGCCTTGCATTCGGTTGCTTTGTCACCTGCAAGAATTTGTAAATACATAAGGAAATATATTTGCTGCTGATTTGCAAAACATAAACATGTTTCATCACATTGTCAGATATCAATATAATACATACTAGCCATAAATAAGCTGTATGATATAGCCAAAAGCATATTTCTAATTGCTATTAAAATGGTAACATAACTATTCAGTGACTTATCATTTCCGGTAGGGGGTACATTATCCTTTATAATTCATGAGTAGTGATGGGCGAAACGGCCGCGTTTCGCTTCGCCGAAAAATTCGCAAATTTCCA
>CM044445.1:120783080-120799299 GCA_024363595.1 Xenopus borealis
AAGCATTTTCTGCCTAACTTCAGAAATGGTGATTGTCAGAGAAGGAAAGTATCACAACTTGACCACGCATACCGCTATTTTTAGTATACAACAGTACGGTTCTGTAGTAGGTATGCAGTTACCTGTTTCCTGCTGTTTTAAACAACTGCCTAAATGCAAAATAAACATAATAATTAGTTGCAGTTAACATTATCACTCCTGCACCTAATATGGACTAGAATAGTAGCAAACACCTCCTCAGTAGAGCCCCCAGGAAATTCGGCTCTTTTTGTGCAGAGCTTGAACTTGCCATGGACCCCCCTGTCCGGCGCTGAAAAATTGAGCGCAGTGGGGAAGGGGGGTGGCATATTGAAGGCGCCTCTGGCGGCAATATAATCAGGATCACCCCTGATTGTGGGTAAGTTAATGCTTTCCGTAAAATGCTTAATCTACAATGCTTTCATTTAATTATCTGCAGTGATCTTACTGCTTTTTCTGTCGTGCTTGTACTGGAATGTCTGGGTTAGTGGAGTGGTCATCCAATTATGCAGTGATCTTATTGCATGTCAGGGGTTAATGGAGTGCTCATCAATTTCCACAGTGATCTTACTAGTATGTCTAGGTTTAGTAAAGGTATATATATATATATATCAGCACTCCGATATTTCTTATTAGCGACGGTTTATTTCACTGAAATAAACCATCACTAATAAGAAATATTGGAGTGCTGATCTCTTCTATTGCCATTAATCATTTTTGGATAAAGCACCCACATAATAAAGTCAGAGTGCGGATACACACCTGGAATATATATATATATATATATATATACATCTATATATACTGTTTATACACAAATGTAGGATTTGCCCCAGCACTCTTCAAGGTTCTCAACTGTGTATTTCGGTGCACGTTTCTGCAGGAGACTCTGTCTAATCCCCACTTGATAAACAAAACGATACAGATGAAACAGCACACGATTCTTGCAAAAGTATATATTAGGAATTAACACATCAGTACAGCGATTTATGCAAGCTGTATGCCCTTTATCAAGCCATATATAAATAATCACCACACACATGAATTTAAAAGCAACATACAGGAAATGACTTCACAAGTTTGCAAAGTTGATCCACCTTAGTCATTGGACTACTATAAGAACAAGAACATATACTATAAGAACAAGAACAGGTCATAGTCTTTATTGAGACCCATGGGATATAAGGAACCAAGTTTCTTAATCCACCACACCTCTCTCTGTTTCAGCTTCAATTCCCTATCTCCTCCTCTTTTGAGAGGGGGTGTCGTTTCTAGTACCAAAAATTTCAACTGATCAGCAGAATGTCCCTTTTCCAAAAAATGTTTAGAAACAGGTAGTGTAGCATTTGCCAAATTAATGCTGGAGAGAATCCCCAAAGGGAGGACAAGGAGGAGGCTGCGGGGAGGCATCAAGCATAGGAGACGAACCCAGACGGCCACAGAGGGGTTGCAGCAAAAGGACAATCAGCAAATAGTCTATAACATTTCTTATAAACAATTAACGCCTGTAGAGGAATCTGTGCTCACACTTGGTTTGAATTTTTGTCCCTATCAACCTAATGATATGTTCCAATTTTACATAGATCTGTATAGATTTTTTCGCAGATTACGTCTTAAAGTTCACTTTCAAATGAAACCACAGGAAACTGTCACTGATAACGATGATTTGAATGGTCTGGATATTACCACTTTTGGTTTATACAGCAGAAGTATGTATGTTCCTCCTACTACAAATGCTGCTGTAGAAATATATATTAACAATATTACCACTGAAATTAAGGAAATGTGTCAGGTGAGGGGGAGTACCTCAGGTTTGACACATCATTTAACTAAACAACAACAAGAAGCATTGGAAGGATTGTCATCTAGGACTGATATCACTATCAAGTCTTCCGATAAAGGGGGCGCGATAGTTATCATGGACACTTCCTATTATGTATCAGAGATAGAGAACCAATTGGCTTATGGTGAGGTTTATAAACCTCTGTTATATGACCCACTTTTGGGCATTATTGGTAAGGTTAAAACTATGTTGAATGAGATGTTTTGTTTTTTTTCCCCTTCCTCCAACATATTGTAAAACGTCTGTAAAACAAATTAAAAATGGCCGTGCATTCCACAGTGGAACACTCAGGCATCTTTAATCCCCCCCTTCTTAGAGAAGTTTCGTTTGGGCAGTGTAGAACACATGAAGAAATGCTTGTGTGTAAGCATCATTATGCGGGGTAAGTGAGTTACATTGAGTACATTTTACTGCGCTAAACACACAAACCAAAGTAGCTCCATCAGTAAATGCACACAATTACACACACATGCATACATACATACACAGAACTAAATGTGAACCTTGAGATTACTGTAGCCCTGGAAATTTTGCCTGCTCAACAAGTCTTCTAAGTAATTCTTAAGGACATTAATGAGCCAGAAAAAAGGTTTGTAAATCTTTGCTCGTGCAGTACTTTTTTTTATTTATAATAATAGGAAAGGTGCAGAAGGTGAGATGTCTGCTGTTTGGTAATTTCCTGTTTAACGATTCTATTTCTAAACCACTACATTGACATTGACAGAACACTGTGCCACAGAACTTCTGTACTACTGACCAGTTTCTAGGTTATAGCAAATGGCAAAATGTTAGAAATTATACGATGACGGCTTTAATCTGTAAGTACATTTTTTATTTCTTTATTATTATAAATACACACTGCAAAGTAACCTTGGTAATTGTACTAGAACAACTTGCTATATTCTTATGAAAGTCACCACCGGCTGTATCTTGGAGAAGAATAAACCTTAAACGAAAACTGTTAGAAACTTATGCCAATTACAGTACATTCGTGGGTCCAGAGGAATTTGATAAGTTTTAGTCTCACTGCGAGAGCGACAAGCAAATACAGAAGCAAGTTGCAGGTTGTCTGACTTTTTATATATGCTGTAAACATGCTAGAAGCTTATCTGCAGCTGGTCTGGTTCTGCTTACACTTCCTTTATTTTGGGGCCAGCTAGTTGCTTACATATTCAACTGTCTGAATTGTCACAAGGGGTTGCTATCAACACATTCTATCAACATGGGGCCCATTTACTAAATTTGTGTGAAGGATTCAAATTTCGAATGTGCAAATTAGGTCTCTTCAACCATCGAATTTTGCAAATCGAATAGAATAGATTGAATAAAATTCTATTCGACTATTCGATCATTCGATGGTCGAAGAGCTTGCACTCTCAATTTAAATTCAACTGCCTTGTTCGCCAGATTAAAGCTACCGAATTGTAATAGAAGCCCATGGGAATTACCTGTTCGATCGATCGTTCAAATTGTACGATTGTCTTTGTGAAATCGAACTAAATTTCATGATTTTTTTGTGAAATCGAACAATTTCACAAAAAAAATCTTGTTCGATCGTTGGAAAAAATTGTGAAATCAAACAGAGTGCAAAACTAGTGAATTTTTCATACGACTTTATCGAATTTAAATTTGAAAATCTTATTTTTGGCGAATTCGAGGGTTTTTAGCCCATCATGTATCTCAAGTATTAACTCTTAAATTCCCTTATATTTGCACCCTTTTTATACTTGTGAATGCATTATGTGTAACAGAAAAACATCAGTGATTAGGACTAGCATAGATTTGCATCCTACGCATTATATATCTGTCTCAGAATTATCCACATATTCAGAAGAGTGGAGTGAGGCTGCAGTATACATGGTTTTAGTAAAGTTAGTATCAATAAGATGCTGCAATAAACCACAAATACAAGGGATGCAACAACACCCACAGGTTACCGCAATAGCTGCAAGTATAGCAGTTGAAATTCACACACTGGATACAAGTCTGCACCATTTCCCGAACCAGGTCCGAAGAAAATCTGTGAAAGGGTTGGATATCGCAGAGTTTTCCGCCAGTTCATTAGACAGCATAGTCAGTCCTTTCAATACCTTTTTGATGCTTCCATCAGGAGCAGTCTTATTAGGGGTGAAGGCATATGCCACCTCTCTCGGCAAGAAGCATGTCCAAGGCTAAATTATTTTGCCAGGTAACCAAAGTTTCTTCCAGTTATACACCTATAAATCCATCACAGGTAAAGTTGACAAATCTCTGTTGGTTGCAGTAGATGTAGTTGATCCAATTGGCGTTCTTGTTTACAGTCGTTCACCAGGTGAGGTGATTTGATTTCTGGCTTTATATTCATCCAGGAACTCCTCTGGGTTCTCCTATAGCATCAATGTATACATGATTCTCGAAAGACCCTTTAGGCCAGACTTCTCGTTTGGAGTGGTGAATCATTTCCAATCCTTGTACCTGCGAAGTAGAGGTTACGGGAAAAGCTTAGAAAGGCAATATCAGCTGTACCAAACAGCAGCTCCCACTCCTGAAACTTGGGAGTAAGGGGTGCAATTTCATGACTCCACATATCCACCATATATCTGCCTGCACATTAATGTGGTCCTGGAACCATCATTTATGTGGTATTGTTATGTGCTAGAATGATTGCAGGCACAGAAGGAAGCTGGCAGTGTCTGTAATTTCTTGACTCTTGAAACAGGTGTGATTAACGGCATATACTGTAATGGCAGGTGGCAACTCTTTGAAAGGGCTAGCAGGGTAGAGAATGGACAGGGTGGTACAGTTTGCAGGTTGTTTTTGAGTATAATAACTTAAACACACTGCAACTCTTCTAAGTGATGATCAGGGTTTAGCGGTAATGGCATTGTACCAAGGGCTGACTGTGCTTTTGCACAAGTGCAGCAGTTTTCTTTCCCTACTTCTGCTGCTGCCAAATAGTCCCATGGTTCTTCACTCCCTCCCTAGTGGAGAGAACCAGCTTTGTAGTCAGACTGTATCCAAAGGACTATTTGAGTTCCCTAGCCGCTTGCCCTAGTTCATTTTCTAATTTACAATGGCTGGCATGTACCCAAGGACACTATTTCTGTGATTTTACAGTGGTGGTGGTTGACAATAATACCTGATATGGGGCCCATAGAAAATTATTTTTCAGGCCCCCAAAATATCTAGAGATTGATCTGTTTTACCAATATTTATTGAAATTGTACATAAATTAGTGTCTCAAGGGGCCCCCCTGCAGCCGATGGGTCTGCTTCCTCTTTAGTTACGCCCCTGGATATGTCCCTTCCCACGGTAGAGCTGCTTTTAATTACCTTTACTCACATATAGTATTCAGGTTTCACAAGTTCAGTTGGGATGGGCTCTCTGGTATTTGGAAAAGTATTTGGGGTAAGAAGCAGTGATGGGCGAATTTATTCGCATAGCTCGAATTTGCTGTGAATTCCTGAGATTCGTCGCCAGCAAACAAATTCACAAAATGGTTGTGAACATTCGCCAGAGAAAATTCGCCGGCATCAATTTCCGATTTTCACAAATTTTTCATGAAAACGTTCGAAATTCACTAATATTTCGTGAAAACATGAGAAATTCACGAATTTATAGTGAAAACTTTCGAAATTCACGAATTTATAGTGAAAAGGTTCGAAATTCCCGAATTTATAGTGAAAATGTTTGAAATTCACGAATGTATAGTGAAAACGTTTGAATTTCACGAATTTTGTGAAATATTAAAAAATTCACAAATTTATAGTGAAATTGCTTGAAATTCACGAAATTATAGTGAAGTAGTTAAAATTTCACAAATTTTTTGCCAGGCAAATTTTCGCCAGCGCTACGCAAATTCTCTAAAGTGCGAATTTATGCCAAGGTCGGTGAATGGTAGCGTAGTTGCGCTAGTGTTACCTTGCCAGGTAAATTTTCGCCAGCACTACACAAATTCACTGAAGTGCGAAGTTACGCTAAGGTCGGCAAATGGTAGCATAGTTGCGCTAGTGTTCCTTTGCCAGGAAAAGCGCATTTACGCTAGCGATGCCTAATTTGCATACGGCGCAACATTCCACTACATTCCACTACCCAAGCCCAGGAAACCTTTAATAAATAAAATAAAGTTGTCCTACATGTGCCCCCTGTATAGTTGTGTTGCCATATGTTAGGAAATGTGGGGGGAAGGAGGGTAACCCCCCCAAAAAATTTTTGCTCTTTTTCAGACTATCACCCTAGAAAGGTAAAACACGCCAGCGTTTTTTTGGGACTTACAAATTTTTTTTTTCAAACTCCTATCTATTGTATTGAACTATTGTCGAAGTAACGTCTAGCTTAAGTGGTAACGTTCATTAAAATGGTCATCTTAGTGAATTTGCGTAATTACGATCCTTCGTCTGTGCGCAACTACGCCTGGCGTAAGGGTGCAAAGTTGCCAGAGTCGGCGTTAGTAAATTTCCGAAGTTACGAATGGATGTCACGCTGGCGAATTGGCGCTAGCGTTAGACGCTTCTCGCTTTGGTGAATTTCCCCCATGGAGTCTGTTAAATTCTCTATGGAGTGATTTAAAACGGTTGGACAATTAACAGGTAACTACTGAGTTACCAAAATGATCCCAGTACAGATTTTGAAATGTGAGGGGATCGTACTTATACCTATGTAACCTTTGTTAATATATGGGGTCTGTTCCCTCAGTGTTCTTAAAATAGAGGGTGCAGTGTAAATCATTCTGAACATCAACTTCCCTCCTTGGTGACAACTTTTGGAGATTAGTTCTGTTACCTTTTGGGTTACCGCCTGAAGGCCTTTTTGTACAAGATCTAAACTGTACCAGTATCTAAGATCCCCTTCCACAGTACTACATGTGTGTCACTCATTCCCATACATTTAATATGGGTAGGTCCCTGGACTAGGGCAATTCCTAGCTTCACCAACAGGTCCCTTCCTAGTAAGTTGACCAGACAGTAGGGAAAGAGGATAAATTGATCAATCACAGTCTACTGAGTGACAGGATCAGTTACAGCTAATGGTGGGACAAGTTTACCTTATCTAATTGTCCCCCTGCTGTTCTTAAATAAATACATTCCTCAGTTCTCTGGACAGTTGGCTCATCAGAGGGGTGTATAAAGGACCTACATGTCCCGGTGTCACATGGAAAGGTAATGGATTTCCCCCAACATCGATTTGGGGTTTTGACTCACACAAGAGACTACATTCTATGTCTTCTAAATTAAGAATTTCCTAATTTTTCTCTGTTATTTACAGGGGAATGTGTACCATCAGATAATCATGCCTCCCAAGGGGGCTCCTGTAATCCCCATTGCTCAATTCTGCTCGGCATTCTCTAGCAAAATATCCTGGTTTCTCACAACAACAAAAAACGAATTTCTCTTTTGACAGTATTTCCCTTCCTCGCTTGTTATCTCGAGGTGCTGAACTTTATCTGCCTACCTCAGCCTCTATCTTGCTTTACCACATCTTCCTCATCTAAAACACATAGCTTAACCCTCTGTTTCTTTTTGTTTTTCAGCAGTGTCAGACACTTCCTTCAGTTTACTATAATATTGATCGACATTCTCATCCTTGCTTTGGCGACAGGTATTAACTTCTTGCCCCAGCTCTTTTAGGCCATTTGTCCCTAATGCTTTTGTTAAGATTACTGATATTACTTGACTCCTGATCACACATGAACTGAGCTTCCTCAGTTAGATCATTGATACTTTTACAATGTTTATTTCCCATGGTTAGTAGGTAAAAATGACAAACAATTGACAAACAATTGTGTGGAGTCAAACGCCTGGCCTCACAGCTTGGAACTCGGCCAAGTAAAACCTAAGGAGCAAGGTAGTCCATTTGCTAAAAACATTTACTGGTCAATGTATGGCCCTGTCTGAAGGGTTGACCATTCCCTCTATGTCTCCTGAACACACAACGGTCTCTGGAGTACTCTTTATCTTTAACGCCCACACGGGGTTAGTTATTCCTGTAGTTTTCTCACACAGACTATTGACTCGTCCAACTGTCACTCTCTGTTTCTTTATTGAAGGCAGAGGCAATCCTGCCAGTAAAAGCCTCAATATCAACAGTCTAGTGACCGGACCTATATCTAAATGACTAGTAACAACAAAAAACATTACCAGATTCCAGTGACCATGGTTGCTGTGTTTTTTGGAAACAGCCATTGTTCCTCAAACGAGGGCGACTGGCCTCTCTTTACGACAGTTGTCGGAGGCCCTTTGGTTCAGTCCACAATGAGAATAGGATTAACCCTCTGCAGTGACCACAGTCACATTTCCTGTTTGGGAAGACTGCTGTTGGTTTCTGGCTCGAAGGAGCAAGTTGTTAGAAAAATATGACAATGCCAGTACATTCAGGGTCCAGAGGAATGTGATAAGTTTTATTATTGCTGCGAGACAGACAAGCAAATACAGAAGCAAGTTGCAGGTTGTCTGACTTTTTATATATGCTGTAAACATGCTATAATCTTATCTGCAGCTGGTCTGGTCCCTCTTATACTTCCTTTATTTTGGGGCCAGCTAGCTGCTTACATAGTCAACTGTCTGAATTGTCACAAGGAGTTGTTATTAACACATCTTATCAACACATTGGGGCAGATTTATCAAGGGTCAAAGTGAAAATTCAAATTTCTAAGTAATTTTTGGGTACTATCGAATAGGCCAAAATTTTATTCAAATTGAAATAATTAGATTCAAACTTAAAAATTTGACCATTCGAAAATTAGTACTGTATCTTTAAAAATTTCAAATTTGACCCTCCGCCACCTTAAACCTGATGAATTGCTGTTTTGGGGGACCTCCTATAACCCTAAAGTGTTTTTGAGTGTTTTTGAAATTTTTAAAAAATCAAATCTTTTTGGAGCAGATTGTTTGAATCGTTCAAATCAAATGATTCAATCAAACTATTTTAATTTGATAAAAAAAACTGACCTATTTGATCGAAAAAGGTCAGTTTTGGAATCAAAAAAACACTTCTAAAAAAAATTCATGGTCTGATTTCAAAATGTTTTCACTTCAAAATTCAACCCTTGATAAATCTGCCCCATCATGTATTTCAAGTATTAACTCTTAAATTGCCTTACAAAAACCCACTGTAATATCTATCAGATCTATAGCAGAATGGGCAAATTACATGATGAACTCCATACCTACTGGCTCCTCACTGTGTTGCATTAGAACAGTGATCCCCAACCAGTAGCTCGCGAGCAACATGTTGCTCTCCAACCCCTTGGATGTTGCTCAAAGCAGGTGCTTATTTTTGAATTACTGGCTTAGAGGCAAGTTTTGGTTGCATAAAAAACAGATGTCCTGCCAAACATTCTCTCCTGTAGGCTGCCAGTCCATATAGGGGTTACCAAAGAGCCAATCAGAGTTCTTATTTGACATCCACATGGGCTTTTTCATGCTTGTGTTGCTCTCCAACTCTTTTTTAAATTTAAATGTGGCTCACGAGCAAAAAAGGTTGGGGACCCCTGCATTAGAATCATGCCCTGAAGCTGTACTAGGAAGATTAGTAGAGTTTAAGATAAATTGATTCTAAATTGTATTCCTTAAAACATTAAAAACTAAAATTTTAAATCTGTAGAAATAAGTTCAATCAACTGGACTTGCTGTGTTTTTCTTGAAGATGTTTCACCAGTCATCCAATTGGCTTTATCAATTCAGAATGACTTGTAAATACTCTTTATAGAACAAATACCCTGGGATGTTGCTCCAAACATCATAATCTATTTAGACAAATACAAGAGGTCCTCTGCACTCAACCGATTATCAATATATTAAGGACATTGAAATAAAAAATAAAATACCTTCCCCTTTAAACAAAACAGGGATTGTTTGTCCATATATTTAAGCTGGCCAACTACATCAAAGTCATCCCCTATCTGACCAATCCTACACTCAGGAGTGCTCTGCCAGTGAGGTGAGTTGAGAATCTTGTAGCTTGTGGCACAAAATGTTTCAGTGTCCTTAATATATTGATAATGGGTTGAGTGCAGAGGTTGTATTTGTCTATGTGAATTTTGTGGTTACAACCTCATTTCAACCCCGCTTAATGTTTTTAAAAAGTCCCTTGTTTGTTGTAGAGCATAATCTATTTATCATAATCCAAAGGCACGGCCGTTCCTGCCATGAAACAAGGTGAGTACCTTGCCTCAGGCATCAAGGAGCGGCCAGTTACCAGGGGTGGCTAAAGCCACCTCTGGTAATTTTAATTTAATTTTAAGAACCAAATTTCCAGTTTTTTAAGATGGAAATTCGGTTTTGCTAGTGCAGTGAGCACTCATTGCGAAGTGATGCAGCCCCTCCTGTACCAGCTCCAACGCTAAAAGTTGGAAGCCTGGAAGGGGGTGGCATCAGGGCTTGAAAAGTATTACTATGGTGGTACTTAAATGCTTCCAGATTAGTAAAAATATCCCATTCAGCATCAGAAAACTGTTGGAGATGCAGAACAGAGAAATGACATTTATATGATATTTGGTGACCATGTATAGTACCAGTTTGGCAAGATGTACAGTAATAATTCAATAGATAGAGAAATTACTCTTTCCCCAACTTTATTTTTGCTTAACATTCATATGGATTAAGTTTCTGCCCCATATTAAATAGGGGTGTCACACTTCTTGATAGCCAGAAAACTGACTTTTAGCCAAAAATTTAAATCAACTTGCCCCTCCCTCCATCAAGAGGTGAAGGACATGTTTAAACAACTGATATATTATGGGCAACTTTATAATAAAAGAAAGGGCACATTGGTTTTGTTTAGTAAAATATGGAACAATTGTGACGCATGGTTTCTATAATATAGATGTACAAAATATCAAGGGGTTATTTATTACAGTTTGAGTTGTGTTTTCAATGAAAATTTTAGTTTTTGGTCAAAATATTTTCAGGTAAAAAACTTGAAGTGTTTGATTATTTTTGTTAAAAAAAGACTCAAGAAATAGCTTGAATCAGAAAATACACCATCTAAAACTATTAAGGTCATGTAGGAGTCAATGGCAGAGGACCGTTAAATCATTTGAAGATATTAATAGTCTCTATGATGTTCAAGTTTTTTTCAGAGGGTTTTGCATGAAAGCTCGAATGATTCAATCAATCTGAGTTTTTGGGTTGCAGAACTGGAACTCGCAGAATCAAGTTTTTTTTTCCATTCAAGTTCTTTCTTAAATAAGATACCATTCAAGTTGTGAGTTTGTTCGAGTTCATTCAAGATATAAAAAAAACTCTAAAATGCAATCCAAAAGATTTGTGATTTTTTTTTGGGCTAAAATAGGCTTTTTTAAAAACCACAAATTTTTCGGAACTTATTAAACAATGTTTAATTACAATTACAGTTAGAGTTGAAATATTTCTGGTCAGGTGATCTCTGAGGCAGCACAAAGACCAGCACAAAATGGGGGTTCAAGACAAGAGATGTAAAAGGGCAATATTTACTTAAATATGTCTTGATACTATTCTTTAAAATGCCACTTCATATTAGATAAACTATCTGTTGCTTAAATATTTATTTTGAGGGTAAAGTTTTATTGAAGGCTGAAGATTTTAATGAAAATTGTAACTATAGATTTCTTTTAGTACAAAAAATGGTACTGGCAAAGAAATATATTATACATTTAATAAAGGGGTGCAAAAGATATCAATATGTTTGTTTATTTCTTTATATCCACAGGTTATTGGCGCTTAATTACAGTATTATTCATTGAAGTATCAGGTAAGAACACTTTAACAGAAATACAGGTATTATACAGAAACCTATTTTTCCAGAAAGCTCCAAATTACGGGAAGGTCATCTCCCATAGACTCTATTGTGATCAAATAATTAACATTTTTCAAAACTTTTTTTTTTCTCTGAAGATAATCAAACAGTACATTGTACTTGATCCCAACTAAAATATAATTAATCCTAATTGGAATCAAAACAATCCTGTTTAGGATTTTAGTAAACAATACATGGAGATCCAAATTACAGAAAGATCCCTTATACAGAAAATTCCAGGCCTAGAGCATTCTGGATAACAGGTCCCATAGCTGTAATTAGATTATGTTTTATAATAAAACGTGTAACAGCATAGGATGCAAATATAACCCTGAAAAAAAGTCACAAAATATAGCAAAGATTGCAAATTATATAATTCAGAACTCAAAATGAGAAAAAGGGGAAACGGAAAGTTACAGAGACCTGCAAAATAAGTGCAGAATAAGTGATGAAATTGGACTGGCAGAAAGGAAAGCCCTGGAGCTATAAATGCAGGGTCTACAGGACAAAGGGATCCGAATAACCAGCAGCCAAATTACACTGGTTTATATTTAAAGACTAGTGAAATAAGATGTAGCTGATGAGTTACGGCAGGGGAAAAGCCAGGCTGGGGGTGGAGAAAGAGAGGGATGTGATTTCATGGGAAGAAGCACGTCACTTCTGTATCTTCTGAGCAGGTAGAAACCTCCCACCCAACCCCCCCTTTTTTTGTATATTTTGTGAAATTTCTCTTTATGTTTTCATATTATCTATTAATAAGCAAAGGGGAATGTATTCCTGTATGTATTATATTGTGGTTTTGTTACAGTTATACAGTATAAACATGAGAGAGTTTGCATGTTATTATTCATGTTTAATGAATGTCAAACACTGGAGCCAGGAAATAATTTTTGCCCTCTTGAGGCACAATTGGCAGTGCATTAAGGCTGGGTTTTTTTTGCCTTCCTTTGGATCAAAACAGTTTAAATGTGATAATGTATTTCAAGTTTATTTGTCACAGCAGTGGTAGGACCTTGCCAGAGTAAAAAAGGAGGATCTCTCCTGTGACTGCACAGTGGGTTGATTGATACAGACACTACTACTGCTTGTGCTAGGTAACAGCCTGCTTGGATTTCCTTTCATCAACATACTCAAGGTAGGATTGGCCTGGCAGGACACTGGGAAAAAAACCCGGAGGGCCCCTGACCCTCATGGGCCCCTGGCCGGGCTAGACACCCCTCTCCCGATTCGGGTTGTATCCCAAATTTTTTTCTAACAGCGCCGTGCCATATGTGCATGTGCTATGAATTGTGCCATTAGTGCATGCGTCTGGAACCATTCACGCATGTGCCCTGGCTTTATGCAGAATTGGCTTCTCACAGTAGGGAGGCGGGACCTGGAGGGGGGCCCTGGACACACTGCAGATTCCAGACCGACAGCAGGGCTGCTGAACTTCTTTCATGGTGGGAGATGTAGCTTTTTTTAAGGGAAATTCGTGAAATTTGTGGAAAACAGGACAAATTTGCCCATCACTAGTGTTGGTCAGTGCAGCCTGAGATAGCTTTGGTAAAGTTTAGGGGATCTCTATGTTTAGGGGAGTTATTATTAAAATCAGAATGTTAATAGCTTGATAAATTGTAGTTTTTTTCACTAGAAAACTTGCATTTTAGAAGGTAAAAAAACTCTTCACTCTTTGATGAATCTACCCCAATGGGAGAGGCACCTACTATATCACAATTTGAAGCTTTCACCGTCTGCACGGGGTTTAGCCTGAAAATCAACTTTATCAGAGTTTGTAGGTAAAAACGGTAAAATATGGGGAAAAAGCCTGAAAAATGTTATCAATTCGGGAAAACCCCCAAAAGTTTGAGCAATTCAGATTGATTTTTTCCAAGATCTGGTTAAATTCTGTTATTTTTTAATAAATAAGGAAGTTTGGTTGGGTTTTTTAAAAAAAAATACGAGATGAATATGGATTTTAGTAAATACCTCTCTAGGGGTTCATGCCTTCTGGTCCCATGCAGTGTACTATCAGAAGAAAACAAACTATCCTACAACCTACACACACACACATATATATCATAAAGAGACATATACAGGCATATACAGGCAGGGCTGCCATCTGAAATCTACTTACTGCACTGGGGCACCATTTGTGAGACTTTAAGACAAAGTGAATAACATTTAATAGGGATTTCAGAGATCTGGTGTAGTCTGGGCCGTAAAGATTTGTACTACCTGTAGTGCTAATAGCCAATCTGTATACAGTCACTTATTGTATTCTTTAAAAGAACACAGACAACTTCATGTAGCCCTTTGTTGCAAGAAGCGGAATATTTCCCAGCATACCAAGTGCTTTACTCATCATCCGCAATTGGGGTCAGACAAGGGATTGAATAACCATATCTGGGTGAGGCACAGGTTGTTGGCAAGGCCTTAAACCTGTGTTTTTTAATATGTATTGTTTGAAGGTTTGGTGATCTTATCTGTATCTAAATGTGGAGTTAAGGGTATTGCTACAGATTTTACAAATTAGATAATATTTTATAATAAAGCTGAAAGAGCTGGCAGTGTATCATTGTCTCCAAATGGTGTAATGTATAAACTACAATCTGTTTCTCCAGGAACTTCTGTGATTTCCCTCTCCCCAAACTGGAACCCAATATTCATAGGAGAAGCTGTAACTCTGACCTGTAATGTGGCTCCTAATGCCCAAGGGAACCTGAGATATTCCTGGTACAGGAATGGACACCGGATATCTGGGAATGAGCAGAGACTTGTCATTCATAGTGGAACATGGTCAGACAAGGGGCAATATCAGTGCCAGGCTGGTGCCAATGAGAGAAGTGATCATGTTTATCTAGATTTGAAGCCTGGTAAGTTATAGTGTTTAAAACTGAAAATGATGCAATACAAAGGAAATTAATTTACATTTAAAAACAATTTTTTTCTTTCATTTCAGGTTGGGTCATCTTGCAGGCACCCTCTTCTGTCCATGAAGGAGACTCCCTTTCTCTCAGGTGTCACAGTCGGCCGGGATATGATACAAGGAACACAGTATTTTACAAAATCAATAATATCATTCAATCCCCAGTCAGTGAGTCTGAGTTACACATAGGAAGAGTGGACGTTACTGCATCTGGCACATACAGGTGTAAAAAAGAAATGCATTTTTACTATCTTACTGGCAATCGCTATCGCTCTTATGGAGCTGATCAACAAGTTACAGTCCAAGGTAAGGCCCAGTTGAAACAAGTGTTACATTCAGTGCTGTGGGACAGTAAGGGGCCCAATTATGATAGCAGGAGCTTTTGTGCTCAGGCAATCATAAAGGAATTTATTAATCATGCTGAGTTTTGTGCTGCTAAAAGCTTAGCATTGGCAATCTTCATAAGTTTGCCCCAATGGACATCAGCTTTTAGTTTCTTATAGTTTCTTATTATAATAATTCAGCCAAGATTTGGCCTTTTCCAGATGGATTCAGATTCGGTTGAATTCTTGTGCCCGGTCGAACTGAATCTGAATCCTCATTTGCATATGCAAATTAGGGAAGGAAGGGAAATTACATTTGTCACAAAAAAAAAGTAAAAAATGTTTTTTTCATAGAAACAATGTAATTTAAGGGTGTATGCTATCCAAAATAGTGGATTTGGTGCATTCCTAATTAAAACAATATAGTATGTTGATCACTTGATCACTAGCAACATTCAATGGATTAAAGTTGAAAAATGGTGTACCCATTTAATATGACATATACAAATATTTAAAGCCAAATGAGTAGATGAAGTTCCCCAAAGACACAGAGAAAAGAGCGAGAGGGCAAAGGAGGGAATCCTGAGAACCTTGATCAGGCTTTGTTAGAAAAAGTAGAGCAAATGGACAGGCATTCAAATGGAACAATCCTCCACAAAATTGTATAAACGAAATACGTTTATTCAATACCCATGGCACTGCCTTACGTGTTTTGTATCAACACTGATACTTAATCATGGGCATATTAGAAACAGAGAGGTTAAAATAGAACCAGGATGGAACTTGATTGATTGTGGATGCCAAGGGAATTGAAATGTTAATTAGAATTGTTTAACCTTGAGATTAAACCAATGAATACAAATAGAAAATTGTCCTTTGGCTCTAGTAGTCTAATGATAATTTTTAATTTTACATTTTAAATTATACAGAGTGAGCAGTAAAAGAACAGATTGAATAGGGCTCAACTGATTATTAATATCAAGAAATTCTGTAAGTTCAGTACATCTTTTTTGAAAATAGGTTTGAAAGGCCCTTTTTAATGTAGAAGTTGAAGTACTAGAAGAAGTGAATAAATGTATGAGCTGGAGTAATAAGAACATCAGTGTTTAAATAATTAAGAGGTTATAGGATCAAAAGCAGAACGTTTTTAATTGGTGAGCAATGGAGTAGCTAAGACAGTTTAGTCTCTGTGACAAGATGAAAAGAATATAAAGAGGAAAGACGTAGAAAACATTGAAGATCAGAGTTTGCCAGCTTTTGACACTTGTTAGCAGCATAACCTCTACTAAGTTAATGATGCTTGCACACAAAGAGATGATATTTTATTAACTGGTTATTTCTTAAAATCTAAATATTGAAATCTTGAATTTCTCA
>CM044445.1:120805361-120819048 GCA_024363595.1 Xenopus borealis
GTAGTTCCATGTGTCTGTATGTCATAATACAGCAAACACACTGTCCAGATAAATACGAGGGATGATAATATAAGTCTCAAAAGATTGAGCTGAAGCATGATTTGGCATCTGCCTGGAACAAAAATAGATTACAGTTCATATACTGTAAGAACACAAACTGTTAAAATTTGACAGTTCAGTATTACATTTTTATAGGAAAATTTGGGATTTTTATAAATTGTTTGTTTTTCCTGACATTTCCCAGGTGTCTACCTCGGTTGCAATTTTAGGGGGGTTTAGTGAAATATCAGACTCTTTAAATAGTTTATGCATCCCCAAAATCCATGGAATGTCAGTATACCTGGTGGTAATACACCCTACAACATGCTAGTGAATGGGAATTATGGACTCGGATAACAAAGTCCCAAAACCACAGGAATGCAGAGCAGTTTATTCTACTTTGAATTCTCCTTCCTGGTCAGTCACAAAGGTCTCCCTGTTGTGAAATGAGATCTGTGTTCTCCAAAAGACAGAGCTATGTTAGAACTTCCTGATGAGCAATTCATAGTAGATCACTTCCTTCTACTTCCTGTAGTTATAATGGGTCACTTCAGGGAAGACTTAGAGCAGAACTGATGTTTGACTTCTCAACACTTGGCAGGATTTGGACCTCCATTTGTGGCTCCATTCTCATAAACACCCATTTTATTTATACTGTCTAGCATTAATTTAGTTTTTTTTACACATTTTAACTCAACCAATAACTACACATATTGGAGGCCCATTTATTAAATGCTGAATTGTAGAATTATTACAGTTTTTTGAAATCACAATGAAACTCTCCCTAAAATGCATGAATGAAAAAACCTCTGAAAAAATTCCTTAAACCTCTAAACATTTCAGTTTTTTGGACAATTACTATGGAAAGAAACAAGAAACCTAAAATTCAGAAAAGTTTTTTTTTTTTTAAAGATCATATAGAATCAGCACAGTTCCCACTGACTTCAAAGGGATCTTGACTGATTTTGTATGCATGAGTTTTTTATGGTTTTAGCAATTAATAAATCTTAAAGTTTTAGAGTTTTAGAGATAAAAAAACAGAAAAAATACAATTAGTGAAAAAAAGTTGTAAAAAAATGTTTTAATAAATTGCTCCCCTAGAATCTACGGGGCCTATTTACTAAATATGGATTTCTTTTTTTTTACTAAACATATTTTTTTTCTAAAAATTCTAGTTTTTTTAAAATTCCTTTAAAACTCTAAAAATTCCAGATTTAATAAGTGTAAAAACAACAAGTCTAATACAAAACTTCTCCAAGTAAAAGCAGTTCAGATCCCATAAAAGACAATGGGAGCTGTACTGATCCTATTGGACCTTTTTTTAGCCATTCAGACTTTTAGAGGTTTTCACATTTTTTTCACTAGTAAATGTTTTCCATTCGTACTTTTTATATTCATATCTATTAATAACTTCCATGGCATTCTTTGTTTTAAAAAGAGTTTTAATTGTGGTTTTAAAATGCTCTAATACCACCAAATTTGACCTTTAATAATGTTGCCTCCAAATTTTGCATTCCTTAAAATACTGTCAATGCTGCAAATACATAAACCAGCTCTCTGAGAAGTCTCATCACTGGAATCCTTTCAGCATCAATTACCCCAAAAGGTCTCTTCTACCATAGCATAAGATTGATGCACCTTACTTGGATAAACTTAATCAGATAAGCTTATAACTCAGGGGTGTCCAAACTGTGGCCCGAGGGCCGCATGCGGCTCAGGATGGCTATGAATGTGGCCCAGCTTGAAATGCTCAGTTCCCAAGGAAATGTCATGTCGCAAAGGATATAAGAGGAGGGAGAAATAATATTATAATAAGAAGTCTATTTAAAGGGGACATTTTGCATAACCTTCATATTCACATATGTGATTAATCTTTCCTCAAACAAAGTAATGATGCAGAAAAAAAAACATCTGAATGCATTTTACCCGCTAAAAGTGTCATTACATGAGAGCTGCAATGAGAACCTCTCAGTTCAGAAGCTAGGTTGAAAAGAAGAGTGGGAGTGTCTTCATTCTCTGACAGGAAATGGTCACAACATTGACTGACAGGCTGAGCTCTGCTGTAGCTGGGATAACCCCTCCCATTTCCCTGCCTTTGTGTTTGTTCCCAGTGTGCACATAGCTGTCCTATGCTGCTGCCTGATTTTGTCTTTAGTTTTAGATATAATGCCAGATTAAAACTGTATTTGTCTCAACCTACATTAAAGGGCTTCAGATATATTAATTTGCCTTCAGCAACACACAAGGTGATAAGGGAAAATATACTGTACCCTCCATAGCCCCACACAACTGATTAACAGCAGCATGCCAAGTAAATAATAATGTTAATGGTTGAAAGAATGTCAGTCTAAGGGCAGAACTCCACACACACATTCGTTTTTGCTCAGCGCGTCGGCTCACATGCAAATCATTTTCACCTCACCAAATCAGGCCCTCGTTGCAAAGAGTTTGGACACCCCTGTTATAACTGAACATAAATCACCATTCTTCTTAGGTGGAAGGGCACACAACTTGATGGGCATGGTCAGGTGGGGAGCTAAGAATTTAGGGTTCCTTGTGGTGGGAACATATGTGCATACGGATTCAAGCTCACCTTGCATCTGGATATGTGTCACACTGCTCCTCTTTCTCACACTGCCGAATCGAGTTTGTACATCACAGGTATAATTCCCAGAATCCTCCAGCTGAGCTGAGGGGACTCCATATTGGTTGGATGAATTGAATCCCTGCACATTGTGCCCATTTCTGTAGAAAGCAAACTGTAGCTCTGTAGTTGGTCTGCGTGGGCTGAGCTTTGTGTCACATGTTATGGTCATGTGATCTCCTTCTGTCACCTGATCTGGACTCACTTTTATTTGTGGATAAGAGAAGAGCTCTGGAGAAAAAAAATATTTTTACTTCTGTGGATTTTATTTCAATTAGATAATTTAGATGCATATTAACAGTTGCAGTGATTTTTTTTAAATTATTCCTGTTGCTCACCCTGTATCTGGATATGAAACATGTTGCTTATCTTCTTCACACTGCCGTTTGGAGTTTGTACCTCACAGGTATAATTCCCAGAATCCTCCAGCTGAGCTGAGGGGACTCCATATTGGTTGGATGAATTGAATCCCTGCACATTGTGCCCATTTCTGTAGAAAGCAAACTGGAACTCTGTCATTGATATGAGTGGGCTGAGGTTTGTGACACATGTTATTAACATGTGATTTCCCTCTGTCACCTGATATGGCATCACTTTTATTTGCGGGTAAGAGAAAAGCTCTGAAATAGAACATATGCTTGCATGATTTCTACTTTGAAATAATGAATCTTTTAGTACATGCTCAGTAATAGTCACTGAATTTACAGAGAGCTTTTAGTCACATTAAAAGTCTAATTATTCCTGCTCACCCTGTATCTGGATGTCTACCATGCTGCTCCTCTTCCTCACACTGCCGGTTGGAGTTCGTACTTCACAGGAATATTTCCCAGAATCCTCCAGCTGAGCTGAGGGGACTCCATATTGGTTGGATGAATTGAATCCCTGCACATTGTGCCCATTTCTGTAGAAAGCAAACTGTAGCTCTGTAGTCGCTCTGTGTGGGCTGAGCTTTGTGTCACATGTTATGGTCATGTGATCTCCTGACAAAGGATCAAAGCTCACTTTTATTTGTGGGAAAGGGAAGAGTTCTAGAAAATAAACAGATACATTTATATGATGTGATTGATGCCAAATGTCTGTCACTGTGGAAATGGTCAACTTGTGTTCATTTATGGGCTGAAACATGTCCAGTGTGAGTAGTTTACAGGAAGGTAGATGACATGTATGTCATTGAGTGCAGTTAGAGGTGAGATTAAATGCATTTGACTAATTCTCTAACAGTGATTTTCCTTTGCAATAACCACCTAAGCAAAGGTAGGAATCATGAAATCAAAATACTTTTTAGGTAGATTGGGCAATTTTTGGGAAAATTGGACCACGTTTAAGGGAATCCAGACTCATTCATAAATTCATAACAATTCAGTATCTAGTAGAAGAATTAAGTTAAAGGCAACTGGACATTTAGGAAGTTATTTACTAAAATCCAAATTTATATCATTGTTAGAATAAAAAAAAAAAAGCTTGACCAAACTCCCATCCTCAATTTAGCCTTATTTATTTATAAAATAACTCAAGTTAATTGGATTTGTAAAATACTCGAATCATACATTTTTATCTGACTTTTCTCCTGAATTGTGAAATTTTTTTCGGTTTTTGCCAAAAAAACCTGAATTTATCATATGATCAGGCTAAAACCAGCATAGACCACAAAATCTTCAAATTGCATAAAGGGACATCTCTCATTGATTTATAGATGACCTCAACAGGTCTGAGATGTTCTATGTAACTATGGCAGATTTTAAGATTTTTGCCACAAAAAGCCAGACCAGAAAAATTTGAGGTTTAATAAATGACTCCCTTACAGGTTTTTTGGGTTTTTTCCTTGAAAACGTTTCAATACTCGAGTAGTGGCTTCTTCAGTTCAACAACTAAACAATTCAGTGTTTTCCAGCTAACTCTTGGAGGCATATCTAGCATCATTTGAACTAGTTATTCAACGTAAAAAATTAGAATATTCATGTGGAAGTCAGTAGGAGTAAGATGTTCAAAATTCGAAATTTAAAGTGAATTTTTAAATTTGAACTGTGTTCAGTGTTGTTTTCATGTCCTTTTACATTTAAGTTTTGAGTTCTTTCATATACAGTATAGGCACACATTTGAAATTTTCAATATTTTTTGGATTCGAAAATTAAAATTTTGATAAATGTGTCTCTGGGGGTTAGGTTTTTACTGTTAGTATAAAAGAGCAAACTGGCAAGAAATCCATTTATTATGGGGCTGATTTAAGAATGTTTTTGGAACTTTTTGGAATGTTCTTGGAACATTCTCCAATTCAGGCTTTTTTATCGAAAACCATAGTTCCTTAAACCATGGTTTTCTTTTGTAAAATCTCCAATAAATGGGCCTCCACGTCCTGATTTCTGGTTTCTCTAACTGTAGAACTATTGTAACTATGGATCATTACTGTGTATACAATATCATTACCTTTACATCCATATTTACATGGCTACACACTGCTAGAGATTTATTTAAAGGTAAACAGATAAATCTTTGTCTTGACTTGTGCAAATCTTTCTTCCAAGCCAGAGAGAATGACAAATATCTACTAATTCACATAACGGGGCTGATTTATCAAGGGTCAAATTTCGAAGTTTCAAATTTAAATACTTCGACTTTGAAAATCAAAGTCAATGTTTTTTTCACCAAATTTGGCTATCCTGTGGTTGAAGTTAAATCTTTCGATCGAACGATGAAATTTTAGCATACGATTAAATGATTTTTCTTCTTTTTTAAAAAAAACCTAGAAAAATGCCCTAGAAGGTCCCCATAGGCTAACATAGCACTTCGGCAGGTTTAATTTGGCAAACTGTTGTAGTAAAAGGTTTTTTTTTAAAGAGACAGTACTTCGAATGTACTTATCAAATGGTCGACTATTTGTTTCTACTTTGAATCGAAGTTTACGTGTTTGTAACCTATTCAATGGTCGAAATATCCAAAAATGACTTCGAATTCACTTCGACCCTTGATAAATCAGCCCCTTAGTCTGCCCACTGCAATGAATGTAACAATGTTTTTTATTGCTCCTTACCTGAGACTAAAATGTATCGTTCTGTCACCCAAGTGCGATAAGCTTTATGATGTAGACTATGATATATATCTTTTGCACATGAGTATGTGCCAGATACGGTAACATCCACTCTTCCTATCTGTAACACAGACTCACTGACTTGAGAGTGAATGACCCTTTTGTTCTTGTAAAATACTGTGTTCCTTCTATCATATTCAGGCCGACTGTGACACCTGAGAGACAGGAAATCTCCTTCATGAACAGTTGGGGGTGCCTGCAGGATGAGCTGATCTAAAGTAAAAAGAAAACATTTAACAAGATGTAAATTAATCTTCCCTTTCCAACTTCTAGATATGCTGAACCAATTCTTTTTTTTAAAACTGACCATATGTAATTTCCAGTCTAACAGAGACACTTCTCTCATTGGCACCAGCCTGGCACTGGTAATCCCCAATGTCTTGCTTTCTGGCAGACGGAATGACAAGTCTCTGCTGATGCCCAGGTATCCAATGTCCATCCCTGTACCAGGAATATTCCAGGTTCCCTTGGGCAGTTGGAGCCACATTACAGGTCAGAGTTACAGATTCTCCTGTGAATATTGGGCTCCAGTTTGGGGAGAAGGAAACCACAGGTTTTACAGCAGCTCCTAGGAACACGTTATTTAGTTTTTTACAATAAATTTGTAATTACAGTAGTTAATATAATTTAAAATCATGATGCATGCAAGGGAATCCTGGCCAATTTACTGAATATGCCACACATACAGTATGTAAAGTAAGTAAATAAACCATAGTATTCCACGTAAAAAACCTAAGGCATTGTAATTCAATCAACACTCCTGACTGTTTTTTTCTCCAGTCATGGCTCCTATCCAGATCTCTGTCTCTCCATACATATCACTTCTGGTGAGGCCTTCCAGCTCTCTGGGCCTGCACTTTCCTGATCTCTGGAACTTTCTCTTTCTTCTCCTCATGGCTTCCTCTGCCAGGCTTTCAAACCATGCTGCTTTGTAACTCCCTGCAACCCTGAGCCTTGCCTTGATAGGCAACAGCTTACAACAGCCATGCAAGTTCCCATAATATAGGCTCAGTGCCTACTCCCCTACAGGGGACTACTGCAGGCAGGTGCTAAGTGCCGGGATTTAAGACAACCTCTCTACAGCATTTCCCAGGTTAATCCCAGTTATTACTGTGACCTATGTCTCTCCCTAAGTGTAGACTTTCCCACAAAAATACCCCTAATAAAAACAGCATCTGTGAGCCCTAGACTAGGCCATCTGCTACTAAAATGTTATAACCTCCCATACACTCCTATAATCCCTTCCTATGTAATGCTTCATTCAATGCTAAATTCATGATACTGTTACTGGTACAGACCACTTACATATGGCCTATAATGTGTAACTTGCCCTGCTTAATGGCAAATATTCATATCTTCCTCACATGCTGTGTATCATATCATCTAATGACTTCCTTAAAGGAGAACTAAAGCCTAAGTAAAGAAGTGTGTATAAATGTTGTACATGATGTTTTGTGCTTGTGTACCAGCCCAAGGCAACATCAGCCCTTTAGCAGTAAAGATCTGTGTCTCCCTGTAGATTACAACAGAATATCACATGCCAGTCAAAACTGCACTTTAACCCATTTTGGAGCTGCCCATTTTGCTTCCAGCCTCAATTATTGCAAAAATACGTGGGGATAAATGGGTGCTTTCAGAAAAACCAAAACTGGGTTTAAAAAATGAAAAAAACAATTTATTTACCAAGCATTATTTAAAACAGAGCAGGCATCAAAGGTTACTGACTATGTCTACCATACTTGTATCATGTCACCTGACGCGTTTCATGCCTCCATTTGGCACTTCATCAGAGGTGGAGTCTAAGCCAAGTATACACCCCTATATACTGTTATCAATTAAAAACAATTTACATACAATTTAAAAGCAAAGTATACAATATGGTTATTTATGTATCAATATTTGTGTGTCCACAATCAAAGTGGTATTTGTTTACTCTATTATAACATAATATGTATCAAGTACATTTATAAATGTTGCAAAATAATATGAATCCCTCAGATTATTTATCTGATTGTTTTAGAAGAAGCAAGATACCTCCCAGTCACTGTTTAACCCATATGGCTGTCTAGTTTTCAGTGTAAATATCCAGTATACTTCTCTCTGATCTATTATTTTTTGTATATCTCCCCAGTAGATGCCCCAGTAGCTCCCCATCTTCTTTTCTGATTCACTGATTCACATGCTCTGTGCTGCTGTCACTTACTGAGTTTAGGGACCCAGTGCTGGATTTAGTGGACAGGTGCCCCAAGGCGTCCAGTGCCTGGCCGTGCAATGCCAAACAGTTATACAATCTCTCTTTCTAATATATTCAAAAATTAGTATCTGTTTTAAAGTGTTCTTACCTGATGTATCAATACAAGCTATAAACAGGGTGAGCAGGTCTGTAAATAAACAAAATTAAACATAACTTTTAGTATAAATAAATATGGTGGTTGCCACACAGGGCTGATTCTTAGCCATAAAAATGCATGCAGAGAATCAGCCCGTATATGGGTGCCAGCCTTCTTTCTTGCCTACACCCAGTACAATTGTGTCGGCATATTTCAGCACAGACACAGTGTGTTACTATGAGTCTCTCGGAAATAATCAAAACACACCAGCTACATGTAAGCAAAAGTTTATTACACGCATAGAATGAAAAATAAATACATTATCAAATGAGCAAATTGAGCAAGCACCTCGCACCTCTGCCACCAAGAATGGGAGATCCCGCACAGTCCACAGATCGAGGCTCAGATGGTTTTAAAGGTCCTGTGGCCGCACACCTTAACCCCACAAGTGAGATCTCAACTGACCGAATGTAGACCCCCAGTTTATATTGGCTTAGCAAACAATGAGCTCATATAGTAATTTAGTAAGAAGATATAATGCTTTGGTTAATAACAGATCTTGCTTCCCATGCACTCATCAAGATCTGGCCAGACGCCCTACAAGCACATACAAAGCAGAGATCTTATATTAGTTAACTAGTAGCCTAATATCATAATGTTCCCCTAACTACAATAAAGAAGAGGGTAAGGGTTTCAGAAATCATAAACATATTAGGTAATACATATGAGTTTGAGCTGATACAGTTGATTAGTTTCTCTATAAGGCTTCATTATACGGGATTATAAAGCTGTCTTGTTTACTATATTGGGTTCAACATATGACATCGGGGTAAACAGTAGAACAGTTCTGTTTGTGTTATAATTTTAAATTATTCTATAGCAAAGTATTGCCATGAACTATTGGGTTTAATGAAAGTATTACTATAAGCCATCCTTGAAAAAAACTCCAATTATTACACACGGGCATGCATTTTCACACTGAAAAGGGATGTGTGTGCTTGCACCCGGGCCAACACAATCCATGTATGGCTCTAGCATAAGCTTGGAGGCATATTAGGTCAATAATAAAGTTGCATAGTGAATATCAATCACAAATTCATTATTTTAGAAATCTAATTTAAGCGGCAGAGGCAATATTACCATAAAAAGTAATTTAATATCCAAAACTAACACCTTTACCACATAGAATTAATTAGGGGCAACCGCTGAAACTAACATCAGGGCCAAGTAGCCCAACCATTACATATCTAACTTGCTATGTTAAATGAAACAGTGGTGAAATACAGTACATGTTGCTGACTTTGGACTATAATGGGGTTCATTAGAGCTTGAGTCCATCAGGAGAAATGTACAGTTTACAGTTACACTGCTTTAATTTTAGATTTAGTTTTGGTAAGTGTGAAATGCAAGTGTTATTTGTGCATGCCCCTTAATGCTCCTTAATGGGTGAGATGTTATAGCTATTCATTGTTTGACTGACTGGAAATATACACATAAAGACCATTATGGATAATGATTCACACTATAATATTTCATCATTATGGGGCATTTTCTTTTACATACTGTAAATACGACATTAAGGTTAGTAAAACTCCTAAATCCATTTATCATTGCCATTAATATACAAAATACACAGCGTATTTTATATCTGCTTAAGAATCTGCTCTATGGCAAGTGCTAAGATTTAAAATAAGTAGGTACAGTCCAAGCACACAACTTACAGGGATCATTAGTTATTGTTTACCTAATAAAAAAAAAACTACCAAACAATGACATTGAAATTAAAAAAGAGAACTATGTAATGTTTAATATTTGATAGCCACTGTACTAGGAGCCCACCAAGGACATGTGTAAGGGTGCTGCAGAAATATGCATTAAACAAAATGTGATGGTCTTGGAGATATTTTGGAACAAAGTATAGAATGAACCAGTATACTCATGATTCAACTGTCCAAGGAGATCTGAACATAAATGTGAGATAATGTATGTGTCTGTTTTATGTAATAAATAGTGTGTGAATATAGCTTGTACAAAATCAAATGACAACTAAATAAAAAAAGACATCAACTGAATTTGTATGCAGCAATCAGCAATCATGGATGAAATCAGGTTTATAAGAGGACTTGCCAGTGCCAATGAATGTGGGTTAGAGTAGTGCATAGTGAGGGGATGGGTATATACAATAATAAGAAGACATAATAAGAAAAAAAGATAATAAAAAAAAGAAAATAAAAAAGACTCAAAGACCACAAATCCATGGTTCCTTGGAATGAATAGGGCTGTTTCGTTATGGTCTTTGAAAAGACCACAGCTAGTTCTAAGTTATCAGTTAGGGAAAGTAACATGTGTGGCCACGCTGCTAGATACTTTGCCTTCTCAATTTTTGTGGTGTCCCAGGTATAGACCTTCTAATAATTTTTCTTTTCCTTATATCTTTTAATCCAATGACTTGTGAGCACAATAATTAATTAATTAATTTGTAATAAAACTGATCATAATTAATTAATTAATTAGCATAGCACAATATGAATTAATTTACATTTTAATTAGTATCTATCTAGCGTCTAGCTGTAGTATCTTCACTTTAGTAAGTTATTGATCCGGAGAGGTATTCATTCATGGTAATCAATCATGCTGCAGCCATCAATTTAATTTATATGGAGATACATTAGTTTGGATAGATTGGATTGGGCACAATCTAAGCACTGACCAGTTTGTAGTAAAAAATTTTAAGGGGACTCTTCAACTTTGTAAATCCAAAAACAGTTGTCTGACCTCAGCATTACCGAGAGGATAAATTACAATTAGAATTGTAAGGGTATTGTTTATTATAGAAGTCACAAGCATAAATATGGTAAAAAGACAGCATAGGTTGGTAAATTGGATAAAGAGAAAACTTTGATCTTTTTCGTATGCAGCCAACTGCAGTCAACCAGAAGGTCATCTAGTCCTGCAGGGTGGGTGATTTGGTCAGACAAATACAGTATGTTGTGGTGATTCAGTTAGTACAAAGGTTTATGTAGTCGTGTCATCAAGACTTTCCATGCAGATCAGTGTTACCTATGTCTGATGTATTGAAGACATTGATTTATAACCAAGTAGTATCTAGGGTAGGATTTGCACTCTGGGCTGATTTTTCTTACTGGCCCTTTAGCAGGGATTGTGATGATGATGGTGCGACAGTTGTGAGAAGTGAGTGTATTGAAGGTTGGGAATACTTTAATGGGGTATTTTATAAAAATCTGAATGCCCAAAACTAAAAAAAAAATTTTTGTGTTTTTTACTATAAAATCTAAACTTTTCGAGATTTATTATACCCCAAAGATGCAAAAAGTCTAAATCCGAAAATCTCTCATCTGAGACCTGCCGAGGATGTGTATAAATCAATGGTAGAGGTTCCTATACTATTTGGAAATTCCTGTGGTCTGCACTGGAATTAGCCTGAAAATCTGACTATTTTTGACTTTTTGGACAAAATTTTAAAAATTCTGGCTTTTTGGGAAAAAGTACAAAAAAAAACATACAATTCGGGAGAGAACTAAAAAAAAATCATATGATGATGGTTTTCTCTCAATTTTATCATTTTTCCCTGATCCAATTAAATCAAGCTTTTTAATAATCATCAAATTGTTATTTCTAGTTTGGTCAGACTATTTTTTTTTAAATAAAATGCCATAAAAATGTGGATTTTGATAAATAAACCCCTAAAACATACTGTACATATGTAAATGAAATGGAGTAATACTAACATCTGTTCAGATCAAACAAACCCAGACATTAGGCTTTGGTGGCTCATCATGTCCCAACATTTCACTGCATTCAAATAAATCATTATCTCTTATTTTGCCATTAAAATGTCCAGTCAGTTAGTATTAGCAAATTCGGGAAAAAACAGGTTTTTAGCCAAGACCAGAGGACACTTTTAGGTGAATAACCCAATAGTGGAAGTGGGTAAATACAGTGATAATGGAGACAGAGAATTAAAATGTTATAAAACACACCCTTTGCATAACGAAAGAAATGATCAAACATTATAACTTCCCATTATACATTAATTAAATATTATTATTGGTTTCAAAGAAATGTGTAAATATTTTTTTAAAGAATTGTCTGTCTCTTAGGGATCTCTGCTTCTGGTGTCTACATAGGTTTATTCAATGTTTATTTTTTTTATGTATTTAATTTATTGTGATTCAAACCCATTACCATAAAACTCAATACCAAGATCCTATGATAGGTTGCATTTCTTGGTCAATACAAAATTAAATATACTTACACATTAAGGTCATCATCATCATTGTGGTTTAAGTCAATAAGTCAGAAGTCCAGTACATAGAAGTGTCTTGTGGTACTGCAGCAACACAGTCAGTGATGTTATGTTTCATATACAGCATTCAGAGCACAGGAAATTCACCTCACTGTACAACATCTTTTCTTTTGTTCCTCTCTTATTATTATTATTATTATTATTATTATTATATCTGGCAAATTGTGAAAGTAAAGCTTTATACAGTTGTAACCACATCTGTACCTTAGGGTTGGTTAACATAAACAATGTAATAATTCAAATAAACAATAAAATAAATTGAGCAACTCTTAAAACTGAAGGAGTGGGCCCTTGTATAATGTCAGAGGCCGGGTGTTGCAGAACTATAATTCTTGGAGATGTTCAATAATGGGTGCTAGTGGTTCTTAAAAATAATAAAGTTATTGCAGGTAAATATCTAGATCACTTGAAGATAATATAGATGAGGAATCACAATACTCATTATATACTTACAAAGAACTTCAGGAGTAATTGCCTATCAGGGACCAATAACCAGAACAGAGATAGTTGACTTTCAAGTGTCATCTGTAGTTTCAGGTCTTTTTGTTGGGTTAAGAAAAGTGCTGATTATATGGCATGACTGCATATGGGCTTTCTGCATTGCAGTATAGTAAGCAGTTGTCTATTTCTTCCTAAGGCCTTAGTTTTCAGAATATTTTGAGAATGAAGACAACAGACAGGTGTCCCTGTGTTTACACGTTTCTGTTGTTAGGTAGTTTTCTTTTTGTTTCTCAGAAGCAAAAGGTGAATAGTTATATACAACCTATCTACATTTAACCCAATTAATTCCATCCAGGATGCAGCTACCTTGCAACAGGATTTCTACAAACTGGGCAGCTAAGTGGCAAATGAGATTCAATGTTGATAAATATAAAGTCATGTACCTGAGAAAAAATATTCAAGCCACTTATACCCTTAATTGGACTGCACTGGGCAAATCCATAATGGAGTTTGGAGTTCTTGTAGATGAGTTCTTGTAAAAAAGAGTTTGACTTTAGGTGTCAGAATCTCTTTAAATTGTGACATTTCTACTCTATGTCTACTGCATATTGTGAGTGGGTCCCTAAGCTCAGAAAGCGTTCTCCTTTTTTCCGATTCATAAAACTCGTCCACCCCCGATTGTGAAAAACATGCAGTTTCAGTAGATATGGGGCTGCACTAAAAAGCTCAGAGAAATAAGCACATACTGTAACAAAAAAAATATTGTGGTGAAGTATGTTATATAATTTAGTGACCTATTTCCTCAGTTCCAAATGCTGCTA
>CM044445.1:120821904-120855719 GCA_024363595.1 Xenopus borealis
CTACAGTGCTCAAACAGGACATTATTGTATTAGAGAGGGAAAATCTCTCTTGTTGAAGGATTGGATAGGAGAAGTTTAGAGACTTCAGGCTCAGATATATGATAAAAAAAATTGACATAGAATCTTTAGGGGGAACAAGAGTACTGGATATAGTGATGTTGGACGCCTATGCCTGATGCGTTTTGTCAAATCTCAACTTCCTCAGAGAACTTAATGGCAGAATTCACATGCCTCATTTTACTTAAGGGACTCGGTTGCCATGGTAGGGAGTCTGTCCATTTTGCTTCCTTTCCTATGAATAAACATGTTTCCATGACAACCACCCCCACGGTTACATTATTCTGCTTTAACTTGCTTGTGGCTCAAACATTCTTACATATATCTAAAAACAAACCAAATACAACTCTACAAATACATATGCCTAATGTTCAGGTGTAACTTACTTTAACAGAATGAGAAAATTAAATCAAATTTTTTTTTTCAAATTAATGATTGAGTTGAAAAATAATTCATAGATGTATTGTCATAAATGTATTAATAGATCAGCTATTATAAATGTAAATTGAAGTTCATTATTATTTTTATTAAAATTTCAAATTATGAAATTCTAATTTTCAAGTTTTTTATGAAATCTTTCTAGGTAATAGTCTAAATTAAATTTGAGTTTTCAAATTCAAATTCAATTATTCAATTTGGCGTTGTTTGCTGGATTCTTGGCATTCTGAGAAAAAACTTGAATTTCATTTGATTCGGATTCGCCTCAAATTTGATTCAAGTCTGTAGGTCATTTTCACTCATTTTCACTCACCTGAGTTTAAATTTGTTAATAAACTGCTGTTGGTCGAATTTTGAGTTCATGGGAGTTTGAAATAAATTCCATGAACTTGAAATCTGACCCTTGATAATCCTGCCTTTAATGTTAAATTATTACTAATAACCCAGCTCTAATTAATTACTTTCAGGGCCAGATTTATCAGGGGTCAAAGTGAAAATTATAATTTTTTTTGTGAAATTCGACTAGGGAATAGTTAAAATCTGATTTTAATTTTTTTTTTTTTTTTAAATCATTACATTTTCTAAATTTATCATATACTGGCCCATTAAGGATTCAAATTTGACTACTGGGCACCTTAAAGAGATACTGACGTCAGAAAATAACCTTTTTTTTATATCTATCTATCTTTGAATGCTATATATATAATGTTCTTACATTACCTTCCTTACCCCAGTGCCATATTTGTGCAGCATAAGTCTGTCAAATTTAGAAACTTTAACTGACAGGTTGAGGAGGGACACAGTCAGGTTGGCAAAACAGTCAGGTTTAGGAAATTCAAGTAATAATTACTTACTGTACAAAAACAGAACAATCAGCAACAACCGGTTAAAATGACCTGTAGGTAACTTTTATGGGCAAATGTACTATTACTCCCAGAAATTAGCTCGACCAAATTCACTAAGTATTCGACCATTGAATACTTATCGAATTGTTTTAGGCTATCATTTTGCTCGATATCTGATTTCTCGATGAATTTGTACGATCGGATACTGATCGTTCGATTTAACGAAAGAAACGTGAAATTTAATTCGAGCGTCCAAAAAATTTGTACGATTCGAACGATCGAACGCTCCGATCGCCTGAATGGTATTCGAGCAGGACGTAGCCTAAGAAGCCGATGGGTAGCTTCCCATAGGCTTCTATTACAATTCGGTAGGTTCAATCTGGCGGAGTAGGCAGTTCGAATAAATTTAAAATTTTTATTTCTTCAATCATCGAATGATCAAATTATCGAATATCTGATCATTTGATCTATTCAATCTATTCGATATTCGATGATCGAAGAGGCCAAATTTCACTTTACGATTTCACGAACTTCGATCATTTCATGTGAATTTTGTAACTTGGCCCCTGTATGTAGATTAATATTTTGAAAAGAAAATTTTTAGTGTCAGCATCATTTTAAACCTGCCGAACTGCTGTTTATCCTATGGGGGACATCCTGGAATCAATTTGGAGTTGTTTGCTACCTTACTTTCATTCAAACTGTTTCAGAGAATCAAGTTTTTGGGTTGCTGGACTAGAACTAGATATAATAATGGGGTTGTTCACCTTTGAGTTAACCATTAGTATAATGTAAAGAGTGATATTTTGAGACAATTTGCAAATGGTTTTCATTTTTTATTGTTTGTGGTTTTATAGTTATTTAGCTTTTTATTCAGCAGCTCTCTAGTTTGCAGTGTCAGCAATTTGGTTTCTAGGGTACAAATTAGCCTAGCAACCTTGCACTGATTTGAACAAGAGACTGGAATATGAATAGGGGATGGACTGAATAGAATGATAAGTAATAAAAAGTGGCAATAACAATACATGTGTAGCCTTACAGAGCATTTGTTTTTAGATGGGGTCAGTGACTCCCATTTGAAAGCTGCAAAGAAACAAAAGAGAATTGCAAATCATTAAAAAAACTATGAAAAATAAATAATGAAGACCAACTGAAAGGTTTCTTAGAATTGGCCCTTCTACAATATCCTAAAAGTTAACTTGAAGGTGAACCACCCCTTTAAGGTTTTTTCCATCCAAGTTTTTTCTTAAATAAGATACCATTCGAGTTTTAATGGCATTCAAGTTTATTTGAGGTAAAAAAAACTCAACTCTAGATAAATAACCTCTTGAGAGTAGTTAATTAGAGTTGGGGTATTAACTAATATGTTGGTGGTGTGACTATAGTGCACATTTGTAACTGAGGAACTAGGTCACTAAGTTAGATAACATACTTCACCACAATAGTCTTTTTGTTATGGGCTTATTTCCCTGAGATTTTTAGCCCTGATTCATATCTGTCATGTTTTAACGTGACTGTTTTATGTTAGAAGAAAATAAATAAAAAAATATATAACAGACTAATAGATTTTCTCCATGTTGAGCTGGCCATAGATGCAGAGATCTGATTGTACGAATCATCAGTTCATACTATCGTCGCACGATCTTGAGACTGTATGTGGAGTGTCCCGACATTTGTCCTGCCATGCCAATCGGTAGTTCAGTCGATAGGACAGGATAAAAGATTTCTGTCGGCTGCCGATTATATCTCTGCATGTATTGCCGATCTGACAATCATCAGTGGGAGACTGTCACTAGCTTTGTTGGACATAAACTTACAATTACGATTGCTGTCAGGGCAGAACATCGGCTGATCTGTTCTTTCTTCTTCTTTATTTGATCTGAATGGTTAGTGGTCAGGAGATAAGGACTTACAATTTCATCCAATACTGAGGTAAAATCTTTGTGTCTATGGCCAGATTTACTCAGGTTGGTCAGATAATATCTCAGTTTTCAAACTGTGCAACAGATTCTAAGTCAGATTGAGACCAGGGGTGCAACATTTATTTTTTTGGTTGTTGTTCCTCAATTGTCAAACATTATTTTACCTTATGTTTGAGATTATTGTCCTTATAGGAGATCAAATTTCTCTCTAGATTTGCAACAGTTTTAAATTATTTTTCCCAGTATTTTACCTATACGTATGTTACACTTTCCAGGTTTCCTCCTTTTTATGTATTATGGAAAAGTTTAGATGTATTTAGTTTGAGATGTTTCTGTAGAAATAAGTCAAATCAACTGGACTTGTGTTTTTCTTGAAGATGTTTCACCAGTCATCCAACTGACTTTCTCAATTGAGAATTCTGAACTGAAAAAGCCAGTTGGATGACCCACGGTGGAACTGGGTCAGTGTGGCACCAGGAAAACACCCGGTGGGCCCCTCCAGCCCAGTCCCCACCCCAGGCCCCCCAGTCTGACTATGGGATGATTGATTAAACATCTTCATGGAAAAATACAGCAAGTCCGGTTGATTTGACTTGTCTTTACAGATGCAATTTTGCACAGTTCTTTAAAGTAATAGCTTATTTTTAGTGATGGGCAAATTTATCTGCCAGGTGTGAATTTTCAGCGAATTCCTGCAATTCGCCACCTTCGAATTAATTTGTGAAATACCAGCGAAAATTTGCCTGCTGGAGCACATTATAGGAGTAAAGCTCATAGTTACAGCAACAGTACCACACAATTTACAATAAGTGTACACTTGTATTGGGCATGGGGCTGCTGAGGGCCCAGGGGTTGGGGGCATATCACTAATGTAGAGAGCACAATTGCTCACTCTTTGCACTAGAAGAGCCAAATTTCTGGTTTATTATCCAGAAATGTGTCTCTTAACCTCACCAGGAGTAGCTTTTTTGCTGCCACTGGTAACTTGCAGGCAATGATACCTGAGGCTGGTGCACCCCTGTATTGTGGGTAAAAAAAATCACATTCACTTGCATTCTTAAATGACCCTTTACTACTACAACCCAAATGTTTGTGTCCTGAATTCATAAAGAAAACCCAGTTCTAATCTTAATTTTTGACTAGTGAGTGAGTGGAATCAAATGTGGAATCAAATGTAGGTCAATACTTATTTCCTATGGTCAGAGCATTTTGCAGCTTTGTTATTTGCAGCATATAATGGGCAGCATGACAGCTAGGAAACTTATTGCAACCATAAAACTATTAATAGTAAATAGCCTCTTTAACACTGTGGTTTGTGGGTCACGCAACAGAAGTACAAAGCACTAGTAAGGCCCATCTAGAGTAAATGCAGTGTAATTTTGGTCTCAAATCCTTTGAAAAGATATTAATGATATAGAAAAGTCCAAAAAAGAACTACTAAATTAAATGGAAAGTCTTAATTATGAGAAAAGACTGACTTTGTTTTGCTGTAGAAGAGGTGCTTGGGGGAGTTATGATTACTTTGTATAAATTTACAAGAGGGCCATTTGATCCTGGATGCTTTATTTAATAGTAGATTCTTCCAGCAAACACAATGCCATCCATTCCCATTAGAAGAAAGGAGGTTCCATCTTAATATACAGAAATCGTATTTTACAAGGCTGCTGATAGCTTGAAGAAATGGTTGGCTTTTAGTCAGTAGAATTTTTGTGCCAAGAAAATTCCTCATTGAACAATAAATTTATTGCAATTAACAATTGCATCTTTTACAAAGAGAACATTAGAGAATAAAAAAAAATTACATAAACAATATCATCATAGATTGAATACTAACTTAACATATAATTCACCTCAAAGTAACGCACATTTAAAAAGTAAAAGTAGTAACTTCCTCTGTATGGCAAATGCACAAAGTTTGTCAGGTAAAATGGGAGACCTAGAATTAATTGCATGCTCTAAAAATTATGATT
The DNA here is from genome assembly GCA_024363595.1 of Xenopus borealis. Lineage (NCBI taxonomy): Eukaryota > Metazoa > Chordata > Amphibia > Anura > Pipidae > Xenopus > Xenopus borealis. The sequence continues at coordinate 120,827,137 of CM044445.1, forward strand.
AGTGATGGGCGAATCTCCTGAAAAATTTGCGAATTTCCATCGAAATTTGCGAATTGGCGAAAAAATTAGCGAAACGAGTCGCGCGTCGTGCCGCGATTGACTCTTTTTTTTTGGCAATTCTTTTTTTGGGCGAATTTTTGCTGGCGTTTCGCTTATTTATTCGCCAGCGGCGAATCGCGGGAATTCGCCGCGAATTCGCCCCATGCGAATAAATTTGCCCATCACTAATTATGATATAATTGGTATCATGGAAATGTGGTGAAATGAAACGGGCACGTCGTTTTTGACGCGCGTCGCATCGTTACCGACGCGTCGCGTCATTTTCGGCGCGCGGCGCGTCGTTTTCGGCGCGTCACGTCAAAAGCGACGCGCGACTCGTTTTTGCGCGGCTAATTTTTTTTTGCGAATTTTTTTGCCAGTTTCGCGAATTTATTCGCCAGCGACGAATCGCGGGAATTCGCCGCGAATTCGCCCCTGGCGAATAAATTCGCCCATCACTAGTTGTTTTCTCAGGGAAAAAGGTGCTTGCGAAGGGACATGATTACAATTTACAAATACATTAGAGGAAATTATAGAGAAATATCAGGGGAGCTTTTTACCCATAAAGAGGATCACCAGAGGCCACCCCTTCAGACTAGAAGAAAAGGACTTTCACTTAAAGGAACAGAGTAGGTGGTTCTTCACAGTGAGGACAATGAGGATGTGGAATGCACTGCCGGGTGATGTTGTGATGCTGATTCTGTTGATGCTTTTAAGAGAGGTTTGGATGATTTTTTGGACAGACAAATGCTATTGTTATACTAAATTCTACAGTTAGTATGGCTATGGGCATATATGGTTTGTGTGAAAGTGTGCAGGAGGGTGTGTGTGTGTGTGTGGATGCTGGGTTTTAATTTGGAGGGGTTGAACTTGTACAACAAGTTATATACTAAATGGCAGTTGACCCAATTTAACTATGTAAAAATATTAATAAAACATTATTTTATTTATATTTATAATTTCCAATGAGTGTCCATTTATTTGTAAATATTTTGATTCTTTTCATGGTATTACCAGGACTACCAATTATGATTATGATGTATATTTTTAAGGTATTTTTGATATTTTCTGTGTCATTTCATGTTACTAAAAACTTGTATTTTTTACTATTATAATAAAACTTGTAGGTATTGGAGTTATTTATGCAGAATGTTTATTTTCCAGATATGTAATTTTTGTAATTTGGATCACTATATTATGAGACAACTTAAAAAATAAAAAAAAAATTGGGGGCAGATTTACTAAGGTTAGAATGGCAAATTCAAATTTGAATCCTCTGAATTTGTTTTTGGTTAAAACTAACAAATGCAAATTTAAAGCCACCAACTTCAATTTTAATTCAAATGTGAGATTTATCCCACCCCAAACCTGGAAACAGTTCTAATTTGACTATTCTCTGCCTAAAACCTGCCAAGTTCATTTAGAAGTCAATGAAGGTCCCATGAACTATTTGAAGATATTAATATAGTGATGAACCAAATTTTTGCCATGTTTCGCTTTGAAAATTACGTCCCATAGACTCCAAGGGGAGAAAAAAATGTTGCCCAGCAAATTTATGCAGATGCACAACATTTTATTTGACTCACAAAATTTTTTTCTCCCATCAGAGTCTATGTGCCATGGTTCTCTTTGAAAATTACGTCCCATAGACTCCAAGGGGAGAAAAAAATGTTACCCAGCTAATTTATGCAGACGCACAACATTTTATTTGACTCACAAAATTTTTTTTCTCCCATCAGAGTCTATAGGGTGTCATTTTTGAAGTGAAACTCGGCTAATGTTTGGCTTATATCAATCATATAGTAGTGAAAGCCTGAGATATACTTTTTCAACCCAGTCATCAGTGAGTCAAAGTTTAGATACTGTTTTATTATATTTTTACCACACAGGATGTGTAAATCTAATTTTCACCTAGTTAACCACACATTTCTCTATTGTATCCTGTTGTAAATTAGAAATTAATATTGAACTTTCTTTTTGTTTTGTTTACTCTTTATTTTTTTTGAAGTTACATAGTCACAAAAGTTTGCAATATTCAAACACAGAGGAGAAATTGTATCAGAGGTAATAATAAACAAAAAGAGAGAACATTGCTCCCGATGACCAGGTGCATGCCATTTGGTTATCTGAGCCATTATACTATAGTCCCTTTTGTGTATAGATCAAGTTCTGGGATTGCCAGACCTCCTTGAGATTGATCGTAAAGTTGGAGACTTTGCTAAAATGTTGGATCTTCATGCTGTAATTTTTCAACCACATGGACTGCAGTTATGGGATCTGTTATCCAGAAACCCATTATTCAGAAAGCTCCAAATTACAGAAAGGCTATTTTCCAAAGACTCCATTTTATCCAAATAATTCACATTTTAAAAAATTATCTTTTCTCTGTAATTAAAATAACATTACTTTGTACTTATTGGAAGAAAAAACAACCTAATTGGTTTATTTAATGTTTACATGCTTTTCTATTATGAAGATCCAAATTGTGGAAAGATTCCATATCCAGCAAACCCAAGGAACCTGAGTATTCTGGATAACAGGTCTCAAACCTATATTTGCAATACTTGTCTAATGCTGTTTGCTGCCTCTCTACCCAAATTAAAGAATCTTTGTTCTGAGTGAATTAGTACAGTTAGGAATTCAAGTAGTCAAGAAGCTAGGATCTTAATATTAATCTTACATTCTAAGTTCTTTGCAGCTGACGCTCTAGGTATTGCCTCCCAATCAAGCTCAGATGATAGGATCTCCAGTCTGTTCCTACAGTCTCTTTCTTTTTGTACAGATGCTGCAGCAGAGGCATTGCTAGTTTTGACTCCAAACTCTCTGGGCCATTCTCTTTTCTCAAATGTTCTCTGGGTCTCCAAGAAAGCCTCAACCCTTTTTCCTGCCTCACAGCCAATACGATTGGCTCCCCTACCTATAACTGGGCAGGATGTTGGTAGAAACATCTAGGCACAGGAGTTGTCTGGCCTGAAATAAATGCAGGCAGTACAGGGGGAACAGTTCTCTGTTCCCTTACAATAATGATTTATAGACAATGTATACCACACCCTGAATTACAACAGCCAAAAACAAGTGTCAAGGCTACAATAGGTGTTGCCCATTTCTTCATAATTGCCCACATTTAATGTCCACATTTCAAAATAGGTTTTGTATACTCTACATCATTTTAATCTGAACATTTATAGTAATTCTGTTTTATTCAAATGTGTTTGTTCCAGTGAAGCAAATGTTAGAGATGACGAGTCTAATCTTCCTCTATCACCAGATGTTTCCTAGTTCCATGTTGTGCCTTTATGTTGTGAAAGATCAAACACACCGTCCAGATAAATATTAGAAAAAACAATATCAGCCTCAGGAGATTCAGCCACAGAATTTGTCTGCCTAGAAATGAAAGTTAGATATGTGAATATATTCTGACATCACCCTTACCCAGTTAACCTCATCAATTGTTAAATGTAAGAAATGTTTTTCTTCTGAGTTCTGGAGAGCTCAACACTCTAAACAAATCCATCTTGGATATGGGAAGCTTTATCATTCCTATAAGGGTTTGGGACACTTATTGTTTTGCCCCAATTGCAAACAGGAAAGTGGGAACCTTTTTCATTAACTTTGAAGCTGTCCTCACATCACACTAGTTTGACAAAAATTAAGAGACTTTATCTGCTCAAAGTTGAAAATAAACTTAGTTATGTCCCCAGTTTATGCCCATTTCAACATCAGCCCTGCTTCTTTTACATTGAGTAAACATTGTAAACCCATTCTAACCCCAGCATGATATCAAACTTAATTTTCCAATTTATGGTGGTTAAATAAAAAGAACCTATTTCTGTTATGGATTTTAGAGTTTTCCCCCTCCATAAAATACATTTGTAGCACAAATGCTGGCAAGAGGCCATTAAAACGAAATCAGAAGAGCCACATCTTAAACTCAGGTTTTTGGTCTTGTTATTTAGATCAAGTAGGCCCTAGGCACAAATCTATAATTTTATAGCTGTTACAGATTTAACTATTATAATTTTTAGGCAGCCTTAGGGGCTCGGTGTCATCATAAAACTTTTTGATGTTGTAAATCCGCCATGCAAGGTTTGGTTTTATGTTGGTCTGGTTATTTAATATGTAATATGTATTTACAGTAATTATTATATATTCTTATGAAGTAAACTGAATGGCATATGCATTTATGTAATATTATCCTATCTGCTCTGTTAAATGTAAATCTTTTATGTTTTGGAACCCCCCCAAAAAAATCAGCTTATTCTCATTTGTGCTTAGCTTGAGGCAACACTGGTTTGGGAATTGTCAATATCTTCATAAATTGTATAGCGTCTAGGTAAAATAGTTGACAGTTTAATAATTCTATGTTCAAAAGTCTTAAATTTAATATTTTTTTATCTTAGATACATAATATACTTTCAGAACAAAAGATAAATGGCTTCAAATGAGATACTGTAAGGTGCAGATTTATCAAAATGTGAGTTTACAGCTTAAATAACAACTTACCCATGTTCTACTCATTCCTATGGAATTTTTATAACTGTATTGTGAAAGTTAGAACTCACCATTTGATAAGTACGGTTCTAAAAATACCATAGGGATGAACAGAATGTCGTTATTTATTTATTAAGCTTTTGTAACGCTAATTTGGGCTAAGCAGACCACAAATAGTTAATGTCCAGCTAGTGATAGGAGCATGTGTTACATTGGACTCAAACTTCAGGCTAGGGCCTTCACTAAATGGAAGCATTCCCTCTAAGGTGTAGTGCAAGTGCAACTACAACATCCAGACTACTGTGCATAAAAAAAATGATTGGGTACCAGGAGGTTCTTATGATGTAAACAAAGAACTGTTTATTAGTCATAGACAATGTCCCTAGGTTTACTCACATACACAGGTGAGGTTTGGCACATAAAACAACAATAATAAATAACCCCTTAGAACTGAACACAAAAAACTCACCCACTTTCTATTCATTGCCATGAGATTTTTAGAATCAAATGGTAAACTATTTGTCTAAAAACCTTGACATATTTATTCAATTTCCGAACTTAATAGTGTAATAGACGCATATATATCAATATAACCCACATATATCTATATAATCACCATTGCTTACCCTGGATCTGGATTTGCACTGTATTGCTCCTCTTCCTCACACTTCCAGTTGGAGTTTGTACCTCACAGGTATAATTCCCAGAATCCTCCAGCTGAGCTGAGGGGACTCCATATTGGTTGGATAAACTGAATCCCTGCACATTGTGCCCATTTCTGTAGAAAGCAAACTGTAGCTCTGTAGTCCCTCTGTGTGGGCTGAGCTTTGTGTCACATGTTATGGTCATGTGATCTCCTTCTGTCACCTGATCTGATCTCACATTTAATTTTGGGTAAGGGAAGAGTTCTGAAAAAAACAAATTAAATATATTTATAATGCTTTGGATTCCATTTTCAAATAAAACTCTGATGGTTATGGTAGAGATAGATAGGAATATTTATAGAGGCCTTACATGTAAAGTATTAGTTTCATTTTTTATTCATTCTGGCTCACCCTGTATTTGGAAATGTGCCTCTCTGCTCCTCTTCCTCACACTGTCAGGTAGAGTTTGTATCTCACAGGTATAATTCCCAGAATCCTCCAGCTGAGCTGAGGGGACTCCATATTGGTTGGATAAACTGAATCCCTGCACATTGTGCCCATTTCTGTAGAAAGCAAACTCTGTAGTCGCTCTGTGTGGGCTGAGCTTTGTGTCACATGTTATGGTCATGTGATCCCCTTCTGTCACCTGATCTGGACTCACTTTTATTTGTGGAGTACTGTACAACTCTAGAACAGTAAAGAAACAATGGAGTTTTTGTCATGATCTGGGAGGATTTAATAGGGAATGGTATAGTCAAATTATATAAGATCTGTGGAGGCAGATGGCTCTGTTTTGATTTAAAGTGGACAGACAATTGGTTCTACAACACACCACTTATTAATATTGCTTTAAATAAATACTGTTATGAAAATATAGGACATTTACTGTACATTGTAGAGTAATTCTATATTAGTGGAACTGTTTTTAACACAATAGCAGTTTCATCTTGCTTTATGGCAGGAGTAGCTTAAAGGGTCAATTACTACCTCCAGGGCACAGCTCATAGTACAACAAAATGTAAACACTCCGCTTCTCTTTTGTACTTCTCTCCCTGCTCTGCATTTAAATAGATGTTAATTTACACAGAGGGCTTCTCAGTGGACTTCTGATTTGCCTTTTGCCTATTGTTTAAATAAGAAAATATAAGTTTGTTATTCTTGCACCAAACACGGCAAATTCTGAAACTAAAAGTAAAGTTACAATATTTCCTGTTAGCATGACAACACAAATCAGCAGGCCTCAGCGATGCCCTGTGGGAAAATAAAATTCCCTTTCCCCAACTAAAGTCTGTTGGGACTGCTGATTTGTTTTTACTGTGCTCATACGAACCAAAAGTAGAATGTGACTTTACTTAAAATGCAGATTTATTAATTAAAACAATAAAACTGTACATTGAGAGGGTTGTTTAGTAAAGGACAATCTCTAACAATATTGTATTTGATATTCTTTTCCTCCCGCTGAGGCGGGCATCTCTAAATGAAGGTCTCTAAACTTATTATGATTATACAGAACTCAAAATAAGAATTTTTTTTTATTAATTGTCTATTTTATTCAAGCTCATGAAAACAAATTTTACTAAACTTTACCTCCACAGGGCCTATAATCATATTAAAATCCATAATTGTAATAAATGGAAGATCAATTTTCAACACCAAGGATGGGTACTATGGTAACTTGTAATGTAATTTAGGGGCAGACTTTCAAACTGCCACCATGGCTGAAATGTCATGCAGTGGAACTCCAGCACTAGTGTGATGATATGATTGTGCATGCATGAAATAAAATTATAATGTTAAAGGAACAGTTCAGGGTAAAAATAAAAACTGGGTAAATAGATAGGCTGTGCAAAATAAAAAATGTTTCTAATATAGTTAGTTAGCCAAAAATGTAATGTATAAAAGCTGGAGTGCGTGGATGTCTAACATAACAGAATACAACACAATATCCTGCTTTTCAGCTCTCTAAATCTGACTTAGTCAGTGACTATAAGGGGGGGCACATGGGACATAACTGTTCAGTGAGTTTGCAATTGATCCTCAGCATTCAGCTCAGATTCAAAAGCAACAGATATGACCCATGTGGCCTTCCCTCAAGTCATTGATTGGTTACTGCCTGGTAACCAGGGTAACCAGTCAGTGTAAACAAAAGAGAGCTGAAAAGCAAGAAGTAGTGTTCTGTTCTGTTAGGTTAGACTTACAGTCACTCCAGCCTTTATACATTACATTTTTGTCTAACTAACTATATTGAAAACATGTTTTATTTTGCACAGCCTATCTGTTTACCAAGTTTTTACTTTTATACTGAACAATTCCTTTAAAATGCTTTAAATTTTTTTTCCACTTTTTATTTGTTTGACGTCAAACGCGGCGCGTCGTTTTTGACGCGCGGCGCGTCGTTTCCGACGCGTCGCGTCATTTTCGGCGCGTCGCGTCGTTTTTGGCGCGTCACGTACAAAAACGACGCGCGACGCGGCGAATTTTTTTGGGCGAATTTATTCGCCAGCGGCGAATCGCGGGAATTCGCCGCGAATTCGCCCCTGGCGAATAAATTCGCCCATCACTAATCATATGTTTGTCATTCAGTTTGATAACATAGATTATAACAGATAGAAAGTCAGGGGATAGAGGTGGGGGGTGAAGGTGGTTGGGGGGGGGTTAGTGTCTCAGTGTGGGGTTTTTCACCATTTTCAGTTTACATTCAATTGCATACATTCAATTTGTAATGATTTGTCCTTTACGTTATTAGCTTTAAGTCTCTTATATATAGCCTGAATCTCACGTTTATTTTAACTATTGTGACATAGTGCTTCTATGTAATTAGATCCTCTTGGGAAAAATGCTTTAATTTTTAGATTTTTTTCCTGTTTAGAGCAAGAAATAACAAAAATAGTCATCAATTAAAACAACAGGACAATAAGAATAGTTTTTTCTTACCCACTATTTGTAAATGAACCTCCACACTCAGTTTCCATACTCTGCTATTTGGAGTTTGCACTTCACAGATGTATTTCCCAGAATCCTTTGGTGCAGCTGAGGGGACTCCATATTGGTTGGATAAACTGAATCCCTGTACATTGTGCCCATTTCTGTAGAAAGCAAACTGCAGCTCTGTAGTCGCTCTGTGTGGGCTGATCTTTGTGTCACATGTTATGGTCATGTGATCTCCTTCTGTCACCTGATCTGGGTTCAGTTTTATTTGGGGGACAGTGAAGAGTTCTTCAATAAGTGAGAACCAAACGTTTATTAGCAACATTTTCTTACAAAAATACTAGTATACTAAAGTTAGTTTGATTTTGTGGAATCCATTAATAGCACACCTCCATTTTTTTCAAAAGAGCAAACAGATTTTTTTTTTAATCTGAAATGTTTTTAGTTTCCCAGGTGCCCTCAATTATGTGACTTTGATCAAAATCAGTTACTCTGTACTACTGCACTACAAGTTGCAGCAATAATATTCCTCCCCTTCCACCCAACAGGCCATCAGTAGAACAATGGAAGGTAACCAGATAACAGCTCCCTTACATCTGCCTTGATAAAAATGCTCACATATCCATCTAAGCCAAGTCATGATTTCTTCAGTTACACTGAATAGGAGAAATAATAGCTTATCTGAAAGCAGTTCCATTGTGGAGTGCAGGTACCTTTTGAAAGCACATGGCCAAGTACAATGATCTGAGATGGCTGCTTACACTCCATCATTACTACTAAAACAATACATTTACTTGTTCAAGAATAACATTGTAAATAGTAGAACAAGTCAAGCGAAAACCTGCTCGCTCGTTACTTTCTGTTTATTGCGTCATGACCTCACTGCGTCCATTTTGGCGCCAATGGAAGACTATTTAAGAAGCATGAGGACTATAAGCCTTCCCCAATTATAGGTTTTGCTTGTGCTTTCCTGGGTGTGATTCTATTATTGATTCCCATGTAGTGATGGGCGAAACTTGCGAATTGGCGAACAATTTGCGAAACGAGTCACATTTTCTATGTGCCTCACGTCGTTTTCGACTCATGACGCGTAATTTTCAGCCCGTTGCGTAATTTCTGGCGCACACAGCGTCATTTATGCCATGCACCACGTTTTTTTTTATGCACGTCTTTTTTCGCCAGCCGAATTTTCACTGGTGTTTCACGAATTTATTCACCTGTGGCAAATTGCGCGAATACGCCCATCACTATTCCCGTGTACCGTGGACTTCTGCCTGTTTATTCCGTTTTGACCCTATACTGCCTGGATTGACCTCTCTATTGCTTAACCCTCTTGTACTTTGAACTTTGCTTGCACGAACTGCTTCCTCCTTGGTCCGCACTAACACTGAGCCTTTGGGCCCTTACAAACGAATGCTCCTTATGTGAGTATTGTCTAATTTGAATGCAACTGTGGGATAATAGGTTAATACACCATATAGATTATTCTTTTACCTAGGGATCGGTGAATACGGCACGTATTAAGGTTTTTCTGCAGAGCACACACTTGAACTATTGTACGTATATCTTGAAAAGGACAAGAGAGCCTTTTTACTTTGTTGGTGCTGCTCTGCCTGATTACTACACCATAATCCTCCAAACGGACCGAGCACAGAGTATCTCTTTCAAATGACTTTTTCTACAACACTTCAGAATATGGTTGTGTTTTATAAATATGTGTTAATATTAATCATTTATTACTGATTGATAGGAAGCCTTTATCATTGTTGACTTGAGTTAAGCTGCAATGATCTGCAAGTTTGATTTACTTTGCTTGCCTAAGAAGCAAACAAGACAAATTCATTACTAAGCAAGTGATTGACATTTGCACTTAGGAGCAGATTTATCAAAGGTCAAATTTTGAGTTTATGGGAGTTTATAAAAACTTCCATGAACTCTAAATTAAAAAAAAATTGACCAATCAAAATGTATTTAATAATTAAAAAAAATTAAATTTGGGTGAATAGGATCGACCTGCAAACTCAAATAAAAACGAATTGAATTACTAATTGAATTTGATTTGAGTTTTTTCACAAAAAAATATTTTTTATTTCAATAGTTCACACCAAACTGCTCTAAAATGATTGTTATAGGTCCCCCATAGGCTAAAACACCAACAGGTTTTAGATGACAAATAGTCAACTCTGAATTCTAATCGAATCTGATTCGAGTTGTTTCACTAAAAAATATTCTTAAAGGGACAGTACATGATAAAAATTGAAATTCGAATTTTGATTTTTTTTTTTTACTTGAATCAAATGTGGACTATTCCCTGGTTGAATAACACTAAAATAAACTTGAAATCTGACTTTTAAATGTGATCTTTGATAAATCTGCCCCTTAATCTAACACTAATTTCACTGGACCTTACCTGAGACAGAAATGTAATGTTCAGCAGTAAAAGTTTGAAAGCGCCATTTCTTTTCACATCTGTATGTCCCAGATGCAGTAACATCCACAGTTCCTATCTCTAGCACAGAGCCACTGGCTGGGGACCCAATGATCTCATTGTCCTTGTAAAATACTGGGCTCCTTGTGCGATATTTAGGCCAAACATGACACCTAAGAGACAGGGAGTCCCCTTCATGAACAGCAGGGGGTGCCTGCAGTATGATCTCACCTGAGATAAAATAATATCAATTGTATATTAATATAAATAATAAAATCGTATTTAGCCAGTAAGTGAATGTACCTTTTTGAACCTGGAAATTTTCTAAACTTTTTTAATTTTTAGCTTTATATCTGAACTCATGACTCACCGTAATAAATATTCAGTTTAAAAATAGCACTTCTTTTATTGTCACCAGCCTGGCACTGGTAATCACCACTGTCTCTTTCACCTGCAAACTTTATTACAAAAATCTGCAGATCTCCAGTTATCCGTTGTCCATCCCTGTACCAGGAATATCCAAGATTACTTTGGGGAGGAGGGGCCACATTACAGATCAAAGTTACAGTTTCTCTCTGAAATATTGGGGTCCAGTTTGGCGAGAAGGTAATCACAGATCCCACAGCAGCTCCTACAGACACAGAATTTAGTTTGTACATTTTCGTATACATAAAACAATTGGCAACTTCATCTTATCTACAATATCAGTGCTATCTTCACATATATCTTCACATATAACATTGTCCTCCCCTTACTTAGGATATCCCAATAAGGTTTTACTTTAGCTATGGGCTAGAGCTGAATTCAAGAGTTTCCAGGTTTGATTTTCTCTGGAAGAGTTTCCCCATTTCCTAGTCCAAAAGTGGGATCTCATGGTTCCATCATTTTGGACTCCATTTGCTAGGAAAGGTGGAGAACTCACAATAATAAGTCATTGGTGACAAATTTGTTTTTTCAACATTTTTTTTCACTGCTTTGAGTCTATGTTTTTTGTTGTGTTGAAACCTATAGAAAATTTTTGCTCATAACTGTAACCTATTACCTGAATAAAGAAATAAATCCATTCCCAATCTTTTATCAAATTTATATGAACCTGAAGATCATTATTAAACCCCTACACAAATATTGAGTCAACACTTTTATTAGCAATTAGTCTCTCAAATAATTAAGCTGTAACATTTGTGAACAGGTGCAGTTTAGTCCATGCTGTATTATATATTATGTTTTCAAAATGTCATAAGGGATTTTTTATCTTATAGACTATACAATACTCCCCTGTATTACAATGATCTAACAAATTGTTATTTGGTAAAACATTCTTACCTGATATTTCAAAGAAAAGTGCTGTAAACAAAAGGAATTGACTTGTTAATATATTGAATTTTATTCATTTCTTTAAAAAATCTTGCTTTGGGTAAATAAGGCAGTGACACACAAAGATTAGAGAAACCCAGAGGAAATTCTAAGAATAACTGTAGACACCTGTACAGAGAATGTGCAGTAAATGCACACTGAATTAAAAAAATTCTAATTTCAAAGTATTTTTGGGCTACTTTGACTATCGAATAGCCCAAAATTCGAAGTACTGGCTCTTTAAAAATCCTTCGACTTCAACTATTCGCCAGCTTAAAGCTGCCGAATTGCTATTTTAGCCTATGGGGGACCTCACAGAAAATGTTTCTAAGTTCTGAGAAATAGAAGGATTTTGGTGAAAATCATTCAAAACGCCCATATTCAATTGAATATGGCCCCCCAAGAAATTTGATGGTCGAAGTATATGCCACTTCGAAATTCAAGCCTTAGTAAATCAGCCCATAATTCTCAAGCATACCTACCACCAAAATATTCAGTAAATCCTGAAATTGCTATCTGGTAAAGGGCAGAAACCAACCCCCGCCCCCCCCCTCCCATTACTTTCCCTCTGTTTTAAGGGTAATGACACAAGTCGAGATTGGAATATATTACATTTTGGTGACATGGCCAGACAAAAAAATGACCTTCAAGTATTTTCTCACAAAAGCATTTGCAGGAAATGAGTTGCCTGTGGTAGAGGTGATTTGGGTCCAGATTTTCCCACAATCCATTCATGTTATTTTTAGAACCATATTTATCACTCCTTGATAAATATAATTCTAAAAATCCCATAGGAATGAATAGAATGTGGGTGAGCATTTATTTTTTAAGTTATAAACTCATATTTTGAAAATCTGCCCATATTTGTGTAAACCATGAATTATCACACATTGGGCCAGATTCAGTTCTGTGAAAAAAAGTTATTTCATGGATTATCATGTGAAAAGTGATCAACAGGGTTCAATTTAAAGAAAACAAAATTCCTAATTCAGGAGAAACTTTTCTCCTGATTCAATTCCAGTTTTTTCTCATAGTCTTAAATACAGTTTTCACATGGTAACATTTTTCTGAATTGAGCTGTATCTCAAATTGAATCTTTTACATGATAAACCCTTTTCTCACCAATTTGAATCTGACTCATTACCTCTATGTGAGTTCTCTTTAAAGAATGATGGGGTTATTTACCAAACTCGGAATGCAAAAATTCAGAATTTTTTTAGATTTTTTAGTAAAAAAAGGTATTCACCCTGAGGATGGAAAAAGTCTGAATCTAAAAATCTGCCATCTCCAAGTTGTCAGGGTCCTTGAAAAGTCAATGGCAAGGTCCCATTTTAATATCATGGGACCTTGATCGGGCAGGAATCTGACTTTTTCTGATTTTGGCAAAAAAGTTAGATTTTGGTGGGAAATTCTGACTTTTTGGAGGGAAAATAAGACTTTTGGCAGGAAAATCCGATTTTCTCAAAATGTTTTGTCAGAACCAATTTTAGGGAGCTTTTTCTATGATAATAAGGTCCAATCGGCAATTCTGAGTTGGTCTGACTTTTTTTAATACAAATAATGAGAAAATTCGGACTTTGATAAATAATCCCCTGAATGTACATTTACAAAATACAAAAGTACAGGATCTCTGTAAGACAGCTGCCCTCCACAATGAGTTCCTGTTCTGTTTATAGGTTAAAATTAGTGATGGGTGAATCGGCGGCGTTTCACTTTGCAAAATTCTGGGGTCCATCGCCCACGTCCAAAACGAGACGCCGGCAAATTTTCGCAGGCAAATAAATTCGCCCATCACTAGTTAAAATAAACAAATAGACCAGAATTTATCAATGAGAATTTAGATACATTTAAATAACATTTTGGAAATGGTTTCTATGAAATTCAAAGATATTTAAAAGCAGTGTCAAGGTATGTATGATCATCATAATTAGCCACTTATTCATCATTATTCCGTTTTCTTATTCATGTATCCCACCCAGTGTGAGTAGAGATATTCACAGTACAGATATAGGAGCTAATATTCAAACTGCTCAGGACTTGAGGTTTTCCAGATATTAGAACCTTCTGTAATTTGGCTCACCCTACCTTTAGGGGTTTCTTACTAAACCTCAAAGTTTTCTGATCAAACTTTTTGTAGGAAAAAAACTCATATTTTTCAAGATTTATTATACCCTGAAGCTGCAAAAATCCTGAATCAAATAATCTGCCATCTCATACCTGTCAAGGTCCAGTATAAGTCAATGGGAGAGGCACCTATCTCAATTTCAGGTTTTTGTGGTCTCTGTTGGATTTAGCCCAAAAATCTGGCATTTTCTGGGTTTTCAGGCAAAAATTACAAAAAAATCAACTGGAAAAAAAGCCTGAAAAAATATTAAGTTTTTACACAATCCAGTTAATTTGAGTTATTTTATTAATAAATAAGGCCAAATTGAGCATGGGAGTTTTTGTTGTGGAATTTTTTAAAAATAAAATATGAGATAAATTCAGATATTACAGAGAAAAAGGAAATCATTTTAAAAGTTAGATTTATTTTCTTAAAGTCACTCTATCGGAGATGGCCTTTCCATAATTTGGAGCTTTCTGGATAAGGGGTCATATACCTGTGTACTGAAAAGAAGGAATCCATGAGATGCCATGCTTATTAGTATGATTTTTCTTTTGATTACTTTTCTTTTGACTATAAAAACAAATAAAGAAATTACAGTACTTACAGATTAGGACTATAATTATCTTCTCTGACATGTTGCCTAAACACAGTAGATGGGCAGTGAGCTGCAGCTTCTTGTGGTAGAGGAAATTTATCACATTTTAAACTTTAAGTCTAAAGTTATGACATCGCCCCATGCTACTTATTTAGCCCAAGCTATGTAATGAAAAAGAACCAGACACACAGGATGTTTAAAGTTGGTTAACCACATATTCTGTTGCAAACTTTAAAATAAAGTAGTACATTTTTGGCAATAGAAATATAATAAGAGAAAGTACATTATATATATATATATATATATATATATATATATATATATATATATATAATACACAAAAGCCATACATATCTTGTAAATTATATAGTGAATTATACAACACGAGATTAAAGATAGGAACATTTTCCCATTTTCCGCCAATCATATTTTTTCCTTGGCGTCCTGTAGGCGAGAGAGTCAGAGAGCGGGAGGTACTTTCACAGCTATGGGAGGGCAGACAGTAGCTGCTCCTCTGCAACGCTCTATCCCTCTGCCATTGGGCAGCACAACAAAGCGGGGCAGCACACTGCGGCTCTCCCGTGAGGGCGGGGCTTTTAGGCAATAAATATAGAGGCAAGACGCTCTGTGAGGAGCTGGTGGAAGTCTATCTCTACCCCGACCCCCCATTTACCTTTACTGACTGCGCCGCGGACTCCACGGGTCACACATCCCACAGCTGGAACTGCTCCTCTGTCACGTGGTGCTTGGGCATGTGTACAGCTGGCGGTGTAGCGGTGAGCAGAGGAGCGGCAGATTATAAACCACTAACGGAAGTCTCTGCGCTCCAAGTGGGATGTTCACTAAGATCCGAAAAATCACTAGCACAGGCTTCACGCGCGTTCGCCGCACTTTGCCAGGCGAATTTTCGCCTGCGCTACGCAAATTCACTAAAGTGCTCTTGTCGGCGAACAGTAATGTATTTACGCTAGTGTTACTTCACTAGGCATAGTGCAATTTCGCTAGTGAAGCCTAATTTGCATACTGCGCGAACCCTATATAATAAAGTTCAAGTGTCTCTGCGTCCAGTCCCTGTGTCCGTGGGATTGCGCTACTGCGCATGTGCCCCACGGACAGCCAGCGGGAAGCATCTAACGCTAGCACAAATTCGCCAGCGTGACATCAAATTGTAATCGCAAATTCACGAACACCGACTCTGGCGAATTTACGCTGGCGAAGTAGATAGACTTGCGTATTTACGATCCTTTGCCAGTGCGCAACTTCTCCTGGCGCAAGGGTGCGAAGTTGCGCACTGGCGAAGGATCGTAATTACGCAAATTCACTAAGATCAAAAAACGCTGTGGCGTGTTTTACCATTGTGGGTGATAGTCTGAAAAAGAAGTGTATGTTCAATAGATAGGAGGTTTTTGTCCCACCGACAAAAAATTTAAAATTTTTCGAAATCCCAAAAAACGCTGTGGCGTGTTTAACCACTGTGGCTGAAAAGCCACAGCATTTTTTGGGACTTTCAATTTTAAAATTTTTTTGTTGGTGGGACTTTTTCAACCTCCTATCTATTGAAATTATCCAACAGACTAAAACAGTGGATCAACTTGGAGAAGCAGTTCCCATTCGATCCAATTTTAAACCTTCAAATGTTTTCATAAATAACCTCCCATGTGAATACATTCAAATTTATTAAAGTAAAGAAAAATCACTTCAATTCGAAAATTCAACCTTAGACAAACCTGTCTATTAAAGAAGCAGCAGAAGTAGAATGGTTCCTTTTTTATTAGTTTATTTATGCATCATCAAAGATCAGTGAAATATCTACATAGTCTGTAAGAATATTAGTCCTTTACCTGATTGTACCACAATAATATTAATGTTGAACTACGTACGTGTTTGTGTGGTCAGGGTATATCATCTCCCATCAATTAATTACCCTACACCACAAACCACCACCTACTATATTCATATCTTCATAATTCTCAGTTGTTTCAGTTAGATGAAAGGTACATAAATTTCCAAAATCAACATACACCATTTAGCAATAGAGATATTATCATTTCTAACATAGTTTAATTTCCCAATAAAGTTAATTATACTGATGAGTCTAATCTCCCCCTGTCACTGGATGTTCCCCAGTTCCATGTTGTGCCTTTATGTTGTGACAAATCAAACACATGGTCCAGATAAATATTAGGAAAGACAAAATCAGTCTCAGGAGATTCAGCTGCAGAATAATTTGGCGTCTCCCTAGAAAGAAGAAAATAAAAGTTCATATGGGAACATAATGGCTAAAATCATGTGCTAAAATCAATGTTTAACTTGGGTGATAGTGTTTTTAGTCCACTGCACTCCGGCTCTTCACATATAGTGCAATGGTGGTGCTAGTCATCTGTTGACCTAGCAAGGTCTCACTGCAACAGCCATTTTGTTCATGGATCCACACACAATTTTTCTGCAGTCGTACACCAAGGGGCAGATTTATCGAGGGTTTTTAACCTTCGAAATTCTACCCTCGAATTTTTCACGAAGTAAAATCCGAAAAATTTGCATATCGAATTTGTAGGATTGTACCGCTATTCAATATATCGTATGATCGAATCTGGTGAAGTAGGCAATCAAATAAAATTTTAAAGGGCAAGTACTTCGACCATCGAGTGGTCAAACGATTTTCTTATTTGAATTGTACGATTTATTCGTATTGTACAATTTATTTGAATCATTCAGTTGAATTTAGCAAATTCGATGGTCGAAATAGCCCAAAAAAAAAATCGAAAATCTAGTTTTTTGCAATTGAATCCTTCACCCGAGCAAATCTGCCCCCAACAGTATGTGTTTCAGGGGGAATTTAACCTCCCTTCATCAGATTGCAACAACTAGTGGAAAAAAACACCTTTATAGACATAACTCTGCCTCTTATCCCATAGTCCAGTATTCACATGTGCAAACAATTATTCATAGAAACTATTTATCATTTAGCATATCAAGTCCCATAAACCCCTGTGTAAGTCCATTTTTCATATTTAAACCACATACTATCAAATCAACATTCCAGTACAAGAAACAGTAGCATGATATATCATGTGAATCACGTATAGTGGAAAATTGATGTTCTCAGGCCTGGATTTGTCGCAAGGCCACAAAGGCCCGGGCCTAGGGCATTAAAACATTACGGACCCCAAATAATTACAGGCATAAAACAATTACCTCAATAGGGGGACCTGTGCATCCCCATTAGATTGCGATGTTTGCCGGCGCTTGCCCACAGGCGGGAGTGCACGTGGGGGGAGTGTGGGTGGGCGCTAGGAACGTGCGGCCACCCGATCGGACCACGTGACCTAGGGGCACCCACCTGAGAAATCTGGTCCTGCTTGTTTTCTAACTTTAAGTTGTAACTATTACAACTATTCACTTTTTATCCCCCTTGATATTTCTCATCTGTGGAGAGAAAGTGAAAGAGGCTGGGAAAATATCAAACTCAATATGCAACAGTATTAAACAAACATAATTACAAAAAGCAAGCTAAGCTAAATTCTAATTGAGGCCCATAGAAAACAGTGTTTTTATTTGCAAAATCCAAAAGGCCTCACACAGGCTTTTTTTTAATATGATTACCTGCATCCTCCTGAACCACTTCTAGAACCTGAAATCTTAACTGGGAAATGTTGTGCTTTACTTAAAAAAAAAAAAAACAGTTTCTCTAACTCTCTTATAATTTTTTTGTTATGATCGGCACCAAAGTTATCCCCTTATTACCCAAGTTTTAAAATATTTTATGACACTTGTATTCATACATTCTTAATTTACGTCTGGCCTTCATAGTCCACAAATGCATTTAAATAGGTATATTACTCCCTCTGTATCACATGTAGCAAAATGCTTACATTTTATATCATATCCTTGGTTATTTCCCCTTTAATGACACTGCTGCAACGACTACAATTGTAGCAAGGATAGATACCTTTCTTGTTATAGGTTATTCTCTGAACTGGCTTTCCCTTATAATCAGTTCTAATAATTCCAACAGATATTGTACTACCCCTTCTAAAACGGAAAAGATGTTTTTCTGCAATTTCCCATACATTTTAACCTTTTGTAAAATGGGCCAGTGCTGTAGCATGACTTTTTTTTTGAGAAAAGCAGAATGGGGGTCATAAGTAGTTACACACACAAAATGTTGTTGTTTTTTCAGTTCTTTGCCTTTATCCATCATCTTCAAAAGCTCACTTCTATCTATATTGGAAACCTCCTCCATAGTCTCTTGTTACTCCCTCTTATTGTATCCCCATTTACAAAACCTATTAACAAGTTCATTGGCTTGACTTTTATAAAGTTTGTCAGTTGAAGCAATACATCTAGCTCTTATGAACTGACTTTTAGGTAGTCCTTCAGTGACCCCTGCTGGGTGAAAACTGTCTTTATGTAGCAAATTATTTCCATCAGTAGGGAGCCTGGAGGGACCCAACAGAGAGATTAAAGGCCAACATCAGTTTTTCTGAATGATACATATTTCTCTGGGAGAATTACACCTGAACTGGAGGGCCTCCTAATTAAGTAGAACCCAAGGGTGGTGGTCTTTTATCTCTTTCCCAAGGTGCACAAGACATTAGCGTATTAGATATTTTTTACAGGAGATTTTGCCCAAGTTAGACACTTGCCTTAAAGACACCACTCACTTTTTAAACTCCATTAGAGATGTGGCATTACAGGTACAGACACATGGGGGCTGATTTACTAAGGGTCGAACAGGGTCGAAGTAAAAATTCGAATAAAATTTGAATTTCAAAGTAATTTTGGGCTACTTTTTGGGCCCAAAATTCTATTCCAATTGTTAAAATTTGAATTTTCGAATTCCAAAGTACTGGCCCTTTAAAAATCCTTCAACTTAAAGCTGCCGAATTGCCATTTTAGCCTATGGGGGACCTGTAGAACTTCTCCTGAAGGATTTTGGTGAAAATCGTTCGAATCATTCCAACGAATCGATGGATTTTCATTTGATCAAATACAGCCATTTTACGATTGAAAATATCCATATTCGATCGAAAATGACCCCCCACAAAAATTTGATTGTTGAATTTCGAAGTATTTTCCACTTCAAAATGTGAGCCTTGGTAAATCAGCCCCTTATTATCTGTACTAGTGATGTAAAATATCTTTATACATCAATTAAGCATGATGAAGGGATAAGGTGCTGTAGGGAGTACCTGCTTAAAGAAAGATTGCCACTACAGTTGGTAAATTTCATATGCAAATGCCTGGACTTCATATTAAAATACAATCAAAACCCGTGCAGATCTTAGTTTAGTTCCTTCTGCCAACCACAAAGGCAGCTTCCACAAGGGCCAATCACATTATTGGCCAGGCAGGCCATTATAGAGACCAATCTGTCCATTAATTATAATGGTGTCAATCACAGTTAATACCGTTTGGCCAATGGGATGCCATTTGGGGAGCATGCCCAATTTTGTCTGAATGTAGGTTCCAGATACTACACAGTTCTTGTAGTCATCTATGTGTATTGAGTTACTGGTTTGTTTGCCCTCACAGTAGGGGTAACTTAACAAGGATTGTAGGTCTGGTTAGCAAAAATCAAAAAACCATATAGGGAAAGGAGTAAAAGTTATCATACACATACCATTTGTTGAAGCAGTTAGGAACAACTAAGCAACAAGATAATAGTTGACATTTTTCCTTCCAGATTAAAAGTTTGTTTTATCAACCCACCAAAACATTGAAACTAGTGGTGTACAAAATAAAAAATGGCACATCCCTGACAGCAGAAAAATTGTGTGTGTACGGATCCATCAACAGAATCGCTGGAACTTGGGTGGTAAACATATTCCAGTAGAAAACAACAGTATGTTTCTTTGATACCATCTAGAATATTGTAAGTACTATCAAAGCATTTGATACTTCTATGTCAAAAAGTATTCTGACTTCAAATACAAGTCTGTTAAATACCGAAAACAGAAAGGGCAAGGCAATGAAGACTCTCATTCACCCAGGTCATGGTATATCTAACACAAGTAACTCAACAACTGGAATTGCTGAGAAATGTTAAGACATTTCACAGAAGCTGAAGAAGCTGCTCGGATTAACAGTGAAACATCTTCATTAAAAAGTCTCAGCAAGTCCAGTTGTTTTGAGTTACTTGTGCTAGACAAGACATTTAGCTATATTATTTTTAAGGAATATTACCTGAACACGAGTTTCACCCCATTCTAAGCTGCATAGAAAATAAAAGTCTGTATACCTTGAACATTAATTATCTGCTTATGTATCAGTGTTTTCTAGGGCAGTAGACATGAACCTGCAACTGCTGTTACAACAGTATGTCTGGTTTTCCTACAGTCAGTAGAGATTCGTTGGTGGATAGGAGGACCCAATTATATTTAGGTCCACTGAAAGCCCACAATAACCTGTACAAAATTACATCATCAGAGAAAGTTGAAGGGGCCCACTGGCCACATTCACTAGTTTAAAAGATCCTTTATGTACACATGCACTTACAAGAGGAATATTGATCATATACAAATACAAACACTCAGTAGGTGAAGTCAGCCACAATCAGCCCTTTCCCCCATTGGCTTCCCATCTGTTGGGTTAAATCAGGCTTATCTAATAGTTTAACCTTAGATCAACAATATGATCATAGTAGATGCCTATGCAGGTCCATAAAGATATATTTGGCCCATAGATATTAGTCAAGCACATTGTGTTACTGCTATTTGCTGTGAAAAGCAAATAGCAGTACCCCAGTCTATTGCTAAGACATATACAGGTACATAAACAATGGATACCTTGTGTTACTGGAATATTTATGGCAACAAAATAAAACTGTTCTTACTGTCTAGAACTGTCTAGAACTAGAACAAATAGCTGAAGGTTGAAAAGTTGGCAAGTGCCCCCAATAAAGTAGGGTAAACTTTATAAAACATTTCTTTTTTTTGTAACTTATGTTTTCTTATTAGTTTTATATAAGTCAGATAGCAATTACAACATTTTTTTGTCATAACCTAAGAAACATGTCGTTTTCCATGCAGAGAAACAATAAAGTACCAAAATATGAGTTTAATTTACTCAGTGTCTATTGGATAACCAAATAGTGCCCATATGCACCTTAACCTGCCATTAAAGCAATCAGAATGCTATGCCTTAGGGTTGTTTATCAGATCGATGGTGGACTCCCTAAGGAAACTTCATTTTGTGACCCTTCTGCTTTGA
Source organism: Xenopus borealis (assembly GCA_024363595.1). Taxonomy (NCBI): domain Eukaryota; kingdom Metazoa; phylum Chordata; class Amphibia; order Anura; family Pipidae; genus Xenopus; species Xenopus borealis. Next base: position 120,848,934 of record CM044445.1, read on the forward strand.
CAAGAGTAACCACTCTACCAACCAACATCATACCTATAAGTAGCTCCAGAAATAGACAGTGTTTTTATCGAAATAGCATAATAATATTTGCAGATGGACCTTTAAGGGAGAGGTAGCTAAAGATGATTGTGAAAATACTATTCTGCTATTAAAGCTCAAACTTAGTTTGTAGGTTAATAGTTTTATTTTTTTGTAGTATGTGGTTGACTAGGGGTAGTCTTGCTCACTTTATCAACCACATGTAATAACTTCTATTTAAGAGATTTTATTTTGCAACTGGGCTAGTATTATAATTTCTAGTAGTGGGTAGAATGGATCCTTCATATACAATTGCTTAAAAAATGTGGGAACAGGAGAAGCACCACCCTCAGAAGAGATCATGGGAAGAGGACCACGGGAGCTTCAAACATTCATGAGGCATGGGGGTGAGTGTCTGCACTATATCTCGCAGGTTAGATCAAGTGTTAAATCTCTGGATTTCCCTGTAGTTGGACTACATAGATGAAGAGCTAAGGAACTGCCACATCTTCAACATAGACCCCCCCTCCCAAGAAAAACAAGAATAACAGCTGTAATTAGGACTTAAAAAAGTGGCTGGCTTTACTAATCTGGGCCCACTGATTTGAGGTAGACTTCTGGGCAAACCCATAATAGTGGCTAGGTGGAATAAGAATAGATTTAGATCTACTATTGGTATGTCATGTAAATTAGGAAGTTGTGCACTCATTCTATGTTTGTACTTCTTCTACAGTACTATCTAATATCAATAATAAATTCATACAATCAATAATGAAGGAAAATGGATTTAATGGGTTTAATTATCCATACTCACCCTGTATCTGGATATGTTCCTCATTGCTCCTCTTCCTCACACTGCCAGTTGGAGTTTGTACCTCACAGGTATAATTCCCAGAATCCTCCAGCTGAGCTGAGGGGACTCCATATTGGTTAGATAAACTGAATCCCTGCACATTGTGCCCATTTCTGTAGAAAGCAAACTGTAGCTCTGTAGTCTCTCTGCGTGGGCTGAGCTTTGTGTCACATGTTATGGACATGTGATCTCCTTCTGTCACCTGATCTGGACTCACTTTTATTTTTGGGGTACTGAACAGCTCTGTAATAAATTAAACCGAGCATATTTTGAATATTTTCTTGTAATAAAATTGTGATGTTTGCTTTTGTGACACCACATCACATAAACTATCATGAGAACTTATGTTTATTACCTTGGCTATTCCACCAAGCAGACAAGACTAATCAACAAGCAAGTGAACTACACAGGCAATTCAACATTCACTGTCTAAATGTGATCAACAGGGATGGGCACATTTTTTCGCCTTGTTTTTCCATGGAAATGACACCAATAGACTTGAAAATGTTGCTGTGCATCAAAACATTTTTGACGCCGATAGACTGAATGGTGTCTGCAAAAATTTCGCAAGCGGTGAATTTGTGGTGAAGAAAAATGGGTCAAATTGCCCATCCCTAGTGATGAATATATCATTGATTTCCACTTACCTGATACTGAAATGTGATATTCAGCTTTAAGAGTTTTGAAAGAACTTTGTTCTTCACATGCGTATGTGCCAGATGCAGTAGCATCCACTCTTCCTATTTGTAACACAGACTCACTGACTGGGGACTCAATGGTCTCATTGTCTTTGTAAAATACTGGATTCCACGCATCATATCCAGGCCAACGTTGACACTTGAGAGACAGGAAATCTCCTTCATGAACAGCAGGAGTCACCTGCAGGATGAGCCTTTCTGAAATAAAAAGAAAATGTATACAGAACCGTTAAGTGATTAAAATGGTCTTAACTGATATTGGACCAGATGAAATATAAGGAAAAAGATACATATTTTTTTTCATGCAGTAATCTGGTCTGTTGTAAAAAAAATGTTATACATGGGGAGTTTTTCTTTTAAGTCTATCGGGAAAAAACTGCAGCTGAAAAGATGCAAAAAAACTGGAACATTTTTTTTTTCGCAATTGGAAGCTCTGCTATAATTTTACATGTGATAAACCATAAAATAATAGTTCCTCATTAATTTGAATGAAGCCCAGTATCATCCTTGAAGTTGTTTTGGTCACAAATCTAACATTAATCTTTCAGTAGATTGGAATAATAGGTTTTAATCAGGTATTGGTTGGGCAGGTTGTTGTAAAGGTCCTATAGAAGTACCCTGTTAGAGGGAGCTATCTGTACCAGGGTCATGGTAGCTAAACTGGTAAGGTTCCATTGGACAGACTTAGTATTAAGTGCACCAAGATACATAGTCTTCCTTTGCTGCAGTAGACTATTGTATGATTGTTAAATAAAAAGGTTGTTTTGCTGAAGAAGATGCCTTCTATTAAACCCTGCATCTTAAGTGAACCTTCCATTTTCAAAATGGGGATTTGTCTGTCTCTTTTGAGATGAACACTCACCATAATAAAGATCCAGTCTAGCAGAGTCACTTCTTTCACTGGCACCAGCCTGGCACTGGTAATCTCCACTGTCTATCTCTCTGGCAGACTGAATGACAAGACTCTGCTGATCCCCAGGTATCCGGTGTCCATCCCTGTACCAGGAATATCGAAACCTTCCATGGGCAGTTGGAGTCACATTACAGATCAGAGAAATAGATTCTCCTGGGAATATTGGGGTCCAGTTTGGAGAGAAAGAAACCACAGGTCTCACAGCAGCTTCTACAACTGCAGAGTTTAGTTTATACAATAAATGAGCAGTAAATACAAATGTGTGATTGATCCAGGGATGGCTGGATTGCTTGATCAATAATACAGGCCTCCTAGATCAAGCACACAGGCCTTGAAACAGATATAATTCAAATGTCAATAGTATCATAACTTAAAATACTTTTACGTGTGACTGGAGATAATGCAGGGTAAAAAGGATAAGAAAACAAAATATCTAAGGAATTATTTGTGTTAAAGAAGAATTCTTACCTGATTTTGCAATGTAAGATGCTGTATACAGGAGATAACCTGTTAATTCAAGCAATTTTAAACATTCAAACATGTATATCCCACCACAAACCTATATTTTCTCAATTATTAAACAGGTATCCTTTTCTTGTTTATTTTCTTGTTCTTATTTTTTTAACTGAAATTTCAGGTGTGTCCACAGCCTTTTTCAAAGTGAACACACATACCATTCACCCACTGAAATACTAATTAGTGGTGGGAACTTTGTTATTTTTTATATACAGTGCCAATGGTAGTGCTAACAGCATGGCTGACAGAATACCTGGAAAAGCCCTGGACGCAGTTTATGTTAGTCCCAGGTTTCCGACAGAATGTTTCTGGGCAGTAGAACTGGCCCATGTTTTCTTGCATTCAGGTGAGCTACAGTAATTTAAACAGCCTTCCCAGTGTGTGTGGGAGTGTGTGGGGAGCTGGGAAGGAGGCTGGGTGTTTCCATACTGAGGTGCAATTTTCTCAATTATTTCCAAGTGACTGGAGCAAGGAACTGAACAATCCCTACTAAGAGACTGTGGGGCATATTTACTGAAGAATTCGAAGTTTGATTGAACTTTTTAAAAAATTCGAATAATTTGAATATTCTAATAAAATTTTATTCGAATATTTGACTTTTCGATGGTCGAAGTACTTCCCCTTTAAAATTTTATTCGACCACCTAGTTTGCCAGATCCAAGCTGCTGAATTGGGTATCATTATTTTTGATCGAATAAAAAGAAATCCTATTGATTGAAAAAAATTTTTTCGAATTGATCAATTCGAACGATTGATATATCAAATTTTTCCTATTCTATCGAATTGCGGTAAAATCCTTCAAATTCGATATTTACTTCACCCACTATTCCCATGGTCGAATTTCAAATTTTTTTTCATTCGAAATTCGACCAATAGTAAATCTGCCCCTGTGTGTTGAATATTTAACAGAGGACTCTGGGACTCAATACTACCACTGCTGTAAGTGCTGAACATATTTTTATTTCAGTAAACGCCAATGTGGGTGCTGAAACAGAACTGTTTTTCCTAATTTGAAGTCAGTGGGCTGAACTTTTTCCTTTTGTTTAATATAAAAAGATATGATATTTCAATAATAAATAAAGATTAACATATTTGATGGAACAGAAAAATGTTTTGATATCTTACGAATCTGATTGTAATTTCATTAACAAAACATTTACGTTTACTTTCTGAAGGTTAGATCGGGGATAATATTATACCAAGTCAACTGCAGTCATCCCAGAGTCAGAAGAAGCTTCTGTGGATCCCAGTGATCGGAACCAGTTTATAATTTCACAGTTAAATACATTATATATATGAAAAACATTCTTCACTTAACGACTGTCCTAATTTCAGTTCACAACAATGGCTCTTCTCCTTACAACTGTATCAATTAGCCAAGTTGCTTTGTGTGTGCCTGTTTCAGTGATATCTGCAGGATGATGTGAGCATGCTCAAAATAAAATGAAAATGTGACAATCAATTCCAGCTATAAAGACACATACTTTTGAGTATATAAATACACCGCAGTTGCAAAAAACACACACAGCCTTCAAGTTCAAACTTTTATGTCTATATAAAACCTGCCCAATTCCTAGCTGATCCAGAGGAAGGAAAAACTCCCCCAGATTGCTATCAGATTTGTTATTTAAGTTACTAAGCAGCAATTATGAACATTATACTGTACATATTATTTAAAGGTGGATTAGATATAAAAGAGCAATTGTTCTTTATATCTCAAGCTAATAGCTATCGTTTTACCTCTAGTACAGACGTTTCCGTAGAATTCTAGCTCAAATTTATGACTCTAAATAATCACTTGCATTAAGTCAGGAATCCCCAACCCTTTGATCCTGTGAGCAACATTCAGAAGTAAAAGGAGTTGGGGAGCAACACAAGCAGGACAAATGTTCTTGGGGTGCCAAATAAATGCTGTGATTGGCCATTTGGCAGCCCCTATGTGCATTGTCAGCCTACATCTAGGCTCTGTTTGGCAGTACACCTGGTTTTATACAACTAAAACTTGCCTCCAAGCCTGGAATTAAAAAATAATCACCTGATTTGAGGCCACTCGGAGCAAAATCCATGGGTTTGGAGAGCAACATGTTGCTCACAAGCTACTGGTTGGGGATCACTGCATTAAATAACTCCTCAACCATTAAGAGCAACTAATTGTTGCAGTTAATAAGGGATTTTTTTCTTAGTTCATGCCCATCTCTCTCTCTCTCCCATGTGACCCAAGGTTCTAGACAGTTATTGGTGTCTTTTATTACTAAATATTGTAGCACATTGTTTGGCACAGGCAATAAACAATATTACTTTACCACATACAATTCTAAAGTTTGATAATATACTTACAATTTCGAGCCAAAAATATAATTTCTGACATGATGCCTTCATCCACCTAGCAATGATCAGTTAGTGGCAGTTTCCTGTTATTCAGTGCATTTTAAAAATAGAGTTTAGACACAGGAAATTAACTTTTACAACATTTACGCTTCTGGGTCCTACCTATTGTTATAAATATATTTCAAAGAATAAGTGCCATATGGACAGGTAATATTTGGCCTCTTATTTCAGACTAGTTAAATATTAGATAAAATGGCATAGAAGACATAATTTATGGTACAGGTATGGGACCTGTTATCCAGAATGCTCTGGACCTGGAGTTTTCTGGATAACAGATCTTTCTGTACTTTGGATCTTCATACCTTAAGTCTACTAGAAAATCATATAAACATGAAATAAAGCCAATAGGCTGGTTTTGCTTCAAATAAGGATTAATTATATCTTAGTTTGGATCAAGTACAAGATACTGTTTTAGTATTACACAAAAAAAAGGAAATTAAAATTTGGATAAAATGGTATCCATGGGAGACAGCCTTTTTGTAATTTGGCACTTTCTGGATAATGGATCCCATATCTGTAGTTTGTAAATTTCACCAACTGTAACAATACTAATATATTAAGATTTTTGGACTTCAGTAAAAGGGTGGTTGGTCAAAAGTGTTTAGATTCCCTCCAAATATACACGTGACATCACACTTAATTTATTGAATGTCTCATTGTCAACAATTATGAAATAAAATATTACATCAAACTGGGATAAAAGGTAAGCAGATTCACAAGCATTATCATTTTATATACATGTAATCTGATTAGGGATGAGCAACCTTTTTACCTTGTCCAGTTTGAAATTTGCATTTGAACCAGCAGCACAAATGATGGAAATCCATGCTAGAATTTTACTACATGGTTCCACTGAAAGCATAAAAATATTTCTATCCACACATTGAAACATTTGAGCTTTTATTTTTTTGTCAGTTTGTTGGACTGAACGACAGATAAACAAATACAGTATTTTACTAAAAACAAAAAAAAAACAGAAGAAAAAAATGAAGATCATTGCAAAGTTGTTTAGATTATTCCCTACAACACACTAAGGACAGGTTTATTAACATTCACATACAAGACTTTACAGCAGGTTGCATCATTTTGTGGCAAAATATCTCAAGTTCAAATTTAAGTTTTCGAAACTCAAACCTTTGAGATTTAATAGGCTCCAAAAATTATAAATCTCAAACATAAAAAATCTGCATCGAAAAGCTGTCCAGTTCATGCAGAAGTCAGGAGTTGTAAGTTATTTTTAATTTCAAAATTCTAAATTAAAATTGGAAAACGGTCTTGTTAAAATAATGGGTATAATTTAAAATTTGCTGCATTTGAGTTATTTATACACAACTTTAAGCAATCACATTTTTAAGCTATGAGTTTTTCATAAATAGGAACATATTCAAGATATGGAGGCC
>CM044445.1:120858108-120880058 GCA_024363595.1 Xenopus borealis
TTAATTATATCTTAGTTGGGATCAAGTACAAGCTACTGTTTTATTATTAAACAAAAATGTAAAATTTGGATTATTTCTTTATAATGATGTCTATGGGAGACAACCATTCCGTAATTTGGAGCTTTCTGGATAATGGGTTTCCGGATAAGGCATCCCATACCTGTACTAATTTACTAATCATCAAAATCGTTGTGAAGATATAAAAGGGTCTATAGGTATTATCTTGTATATTATAGGAGTACTTTCCCCAAGAACTTTCCCCAAGAATATCACATCTCATCTCCGTAACAGTAGATCTATAAGAGAAGACCTTTCCAGAAATCCAAGGCATAGAGGACAATTTCCAAGTGAACAAGACCATCATTATCGCAGACCATCATTAGCTCTTTCACTAGGCAGAAATGGACACTAGTGAAACTTTGCAGCATTTGGCTGCTCAGATGCAAATCACATTTTAGTGCAAATTTGCACCTGGAGACATGATGCAAAGTCTGGAGAAGCCGTCGCTGGTGAAAATGTTCCGTTTAATAATGCGTAAGATTTGTAGTTCCAATAACAGATGCTATGGATTCACTCAATAAAGCAAATAATAGATATCAGTCAAATCTTCCTGGATGTTCCTGAGTTCCATGTGTCTTTATATGGTGAAAGATCAAACACATGGTCCAGATAAATAATAGAAAAGACAATATCAGTCTCAGGAGATTCTGCTGGTGAATGATTTGGTGTCTGCCTAGAAATAAGAGCATTAATGTTTTTATGAGAATAAGCAATTCCACCTTATTAGTTTGTCGGCTAAAACATTGGAAGCAATATCTAAATATGCAAATTTGTATGTCGAAACTTTGAGTTTAGACAGTATTAGTCTGTTAAATGCATAGAATCCAGAGAACCCTCCACAAAAGATCTGCCCAAACCAAATGTGGCAGGGAAGCCTGGTACAGCAGCATGCTGGCTGAGGGCACTATTTATTGGGCTGGTGGGGAGTTGTTTGGGTACTTGTGTACTCTCAGTCTGGACTTGCTTCTAGGATCAGGCTGCTGTAAGGTTACCTGGTGGTGTGGCGGTGATCAGGGGCCGGCGAGGATGCCCACAGCCCAAGTCCTTATCTCTCCAGTGCCAGGCTACTATGGTGGAGCGCACTTACGGGTTTTACATGCAGGCACCCAAGGGGCCTCAGGCCAAAACTCATTGCCAGATGTTAGGTATACTTGATTAATTATTCTCTGGTTTTTGATCCCTTCCTATCTGACTCAGCTAAATTCTGCCAATCCCGAGCTTTGCCTGTCTGAGTCTGACCATTCTTTGAAATCTGCCTGTACCGACCCACGCCTGCCTGATTATTCTTGATCGCTGCCTGTACCGACCCTCGTCTGCCTGACCACGCCATATTGTCTACTCCTTAAGAAGTTGGTGTTGCTTTCCATCCTAACCTTGGTAATGACTGTGTCCCTTTGCTTGTTCAGAACACTTTCTACCTTTGCAGGGTTCTCTCTCATCCTCTAATTTTGGCTCCAACCAATTTGGATACATTGGTACTCCAGTACTAGAAGAAGGTGCTTACTATACAGCATAATAAAGGAACATTCTTAGTGCTTAGAGGATGCTTTTTTTTTTTTTTACCAGTAAAGTTCTCCCTCCTCTGTTTGCATTCACTCATCCTTTTACTTCTCTTTTTTGCCAAATGTTAATCTATCAGATGTATGAGCAGTTCCTGCAGGACTCATTTTGCAGGATGGGAACTACATAGCCAGCAAGAACTACAATGAAAATCAAATTAATAGCATTGATGTTCAGGCAACACGAATAAGAGAGAGTGCAGTCCTGATCACACTCCTGACTAGAAAACAGGTAAAGAGTTTCATACTCATATTACATGCAGTTACACACAGTAAATTGTTTCTGAAGTCCAGAAAGGGTTTGTCTTACCTCCTATATGCATATGTGCTACACTGCTCCTCTTCCTCACACTGCCGGTTGGAGATTGTACCTCACAGGTATAATTCCCAGAATCCTCCAGCTGAGCTGAGGGGACTCCATATTGGTTGGATAAACTGAATCCCTGCACATTGTGCCCATTTCTGTAGAAAGCAAACTGTAGCTCTGTAGTCTCTCTGTGTGGGCTGAGCTTTGTGTCACATGTTATGGTCATGTGATCTCCTTCTGTCACCTGATCTGGCCTCACTTTTATTTGTGGGGTACTGAATAGCTCTGCAATAAATATTATTTAATGATTAGCAAATTATCCAACAAACAAAAGTTTGTGACACCTCATAATATTCATTAATAAGTAATAGTTTATTTTGGTTTTATCCTTGTGTTAATCTATCAGAAATATGAATGAGAGAACAGAGGCGATGGTAAAACATAATTCAGGGGAGATTTCTAAATTTTCCGTTTAGGGTTAATGGTATTACATGATTAGTTTCATAATTGTAGGGAATAATCAAGGAAGTAGAGAGAAATAAAATGTAATATGTTGACCTTGTATTTGGATATGAGCCTCGCTGCTATATTTCTGTACACTCTTGGTTAGTGTTTCCACGACACAGGAATATTTCCCAGAATCCTCCAGCTGAGCTGAGGGGACTCCATATTGGTTAGATAAACTGAATTCCTGCACATTGTGCCCATTTCTGTAGAAAGCAAACTGGAACTCTGTCATCGATATGAGTGGGCTGAGCTTTGTGTCACATGTTATGGTCATGTGATCTCCTTCAGTCACCTGATCTGGGATCACTTTTATTTGTGGGTTACTGAAAAGTACTAGAAAAGAAAACAAATGAGCTGTTGTGCAATCATGGGGCATCCATTCAAATTTAAAATGAGCAATTAAGCACTGGTTAACATAGCAGATAACAGATAAAATGTAGATGCTGGATCCATAAGTTAATGCCACTTAGTCCTACTTTCAAACTTTAAGATTCTACTTGAGGTAAAGTTTATTTGACACAAGACAAAAAACAAAAGGAAAGACCACTCCAGCTCACCGCTCCTCCCTTGCTCCAGGTGCTCAGTCAAACAGTGTCCCCACTGTTGTTTATCAAGAACTCCACAAAAGGACGGCACATCTGGATGTAATTTATTGGGAAAGACTGCTGCAAACCGCCTGATGCGTTTCGGGAGTATATCCCTTAGTCTTACCCACAAAGAGTAAGAACCCTGAACAATGAGATCACAGGGCTTTTATTGAACAGAGAAACAAAAAACTTACAGCCAGGCAGGTGGCTATGTCCTCAAGGCCAGGGTAACAGTAAAACTATTCCTCCACATACCCGCTTTCAAGCGCTCGTCGAAGTCACGGAAAGGCACAATAGTATTAAATTGATTGCGACTTTATTAAACACACCAACAGCATGATAGACAGTGGGACGATGAGAGTGCTACGCGTTTCGTGCCCTTCGCTCTCCTGGCACTTTGTCAGGGTCATGTGGCCCTGACGAAGTGCCAGGAGAGTGAAGGGCACGAAACGCGTAGCACTCTCACCGTCCCACTGTCTATCATGCTGTTGGTGTGTTTAATAAAGCCGCAATCATTAAGCTGCAGTTTGGTATCGGTCTTCGGTCCTCCCTCATGAGCCCTCAGCCCTCCCTCTTGTGCTCTTAGCCCTCCCTCTTGAGACGTCAGCCCTCCCTCTTGAGGCTTGAGGGTGGAAGACGGAGGAATGAGGCATGAAGAGGGAGGGCTGACGTCTCAAGAGGGAGGGCTAAGAGAGCAAGAGGGAGGGCTGACGTCTCATGAAGGAGGGCTGAGGGCTCAAGAGGGAGGACCAAAGACTGAGACCTGACTGCAGCTTTGGAGAATGGAATAGAGTTAAAAAGCACCCGACGCTGCATTCCATAGCCATAGGAGGGCGCATGCAGGACATCGTTTTGACGAGATGCTGTCCTAAAATGCGTTCCGTAAGGGAGGGGAAATATGACTCATGGTACATGGGTGGGGCTTAGTGAATGCTGCTGAACTGAATGGATACTTCTACTTTCAGATTCTGAAAATGCTTGATCTGGAGAGCTGTAAGAAATGAGTGATAAGTAAGTGTTTTTATAACACAAATTTGATGCAGTTGGGTATAGATTTTATTGTACTAATTCATGTTATATATCAGTGAGAAAAAGGGTATGATTTATATTTCATGGCAGTTCTCCGTTAAGGAGCACAGCAAACATTGCCCAATTATAGGTTCTACTTTACCGTGTTCCTGGGTGCGTTCTGTGACTCTTCTGCTATTGATTTCTAATTTATTGACCTCGGCCCGTTTCTTGGATATTGAACTCTGCTACCTGGACTGATCCTGGACTTTGACCACTCTTTTGCCTAATCCTAATACCGTGAAATGTGTTGGACTATTGCTTCTTCTTTGGTCTGCTACTTCTAACTGAGCCTTCAGGCCCTTACAGCAATGTTGCAAAGGGAAATTGTGATTTTGTTTCAAAGTGTAATGCTATTGTTTCACCGCTACATGATATATTCATAATTCATCATTATTGCTTCATTGTGCCTTCCGGTCAACTTTCTTTAAAGCTTTATCAAGTTAAAGGAACAGTTTAGCGTAAAAATAAAAACTGGGTAAATATAAAAAAACAAAAAAAAAGTTAGCCAATAATGTAATATATTAAGGCTGGAGTGAGTGGATGTGTAACATAATAGAACAGAACACTACTTCCTGCTTTTCAGCTCTCTAACTCTGAGTTAGTCAGTGACTATAAGGGGGGCCACATGGGACATAACTGTACAGTGAGTTTGCAATTGATCCTTGATTTAAAAGCAACAGTTATGTCCCATGTGCCCCCCCCCCAAAAGTCACTGATTGGTTACTGCCTGATAACCAATCATTGGAAAAGAGAGCTGAAAAGGAGGAAGTAGTATTCTGGTTATTATGTTAGACATCCACTCACTCCAGCCTTTATACCTACATACAGTCCCTCCTACTCCTTCCGCTGAAAGCATGACTATAATAGTTCTGATGACAATACAAAATAACCTAGTCACACAGTATCACGGAATATCTGATGTTTCAACAAAGCTTCATATTCATTATGTTTATTCTTTTGAGAAAAGCAGAACACGACGGCACATAAAACATTTCAAATCTAATACTATTTACAAATCTGTTTATATTACCTACAACATGCTAATTGTATGTAACCAACACTCCCCCAGTAATAACCCTAAACCTAGCATCCAATTTATATCAACATTTATCATAAAGTTTAATTCCACTTAGGATCACAACACCATCATCGTTCGGTTAAGAAATATTTAGCCCCTGTAGCAGACTAAGCAGGACACTTTGGGTTCATTTAATTAGTGCCTCTCTCTGAGAGCAAAATTCCAAATTCTTGTACTATATGAGAATTGGATTGTATACGTATCTATACTAAAACATATAAAATGCACTTAAAATGCACAGTTATCTAATGAGTTATTAGAGAGTTAAATAATTCTTACCTGATTTGAAAAATGCTATAAGCAGGACAAGATTCCCTGTTAATTTAAATAATTATAAACAGCACCTACATTCAAGTGAGAAAGTATTAGAGAAAGTATTAGAGCAATTAGTAGAGTAGTCAGAGCAGGGGAGTAGCAAAAGCATGGCAGGCCCCATAAGAAAAACATTCAGAGGGCCTGGCATGCAACCTCCTGTGCTTGCTCAGATGGTCGTTAATCAGTTAAAAGAAGAATTTGATTGCTATAGAGCAGGGATACCCAACCTTTTGAACCCATGAGCAACATTCAGAAGTAAAAGGCATTGGGGAGCAACACAGGCATGAAAAATGTTCTTGGGATGCCAAATAAGTTATCTGGCCATTTAGTAGCCCCTATGTGGATTGTTAACCTACATTGAGGCTCTGTTTGGCAGTGCACCTGAGTTTGCACCCAAAACTTGCCTCCAAGCCTGGAATTCAAAAATAAGCAGCTGCTTTGAGGGCACTGAGAGCAACATCCAAGGGGTTGGAGAGCAACATGTTACTCACGAGCTACTGGTTGGGGATCACTGCTATAGAGGAACCAGGGCCCTCCTTTTGTTTGGGAAACTCAAGACCACAGGGTCTGCTTCCTCTGTAGTTACAACAATTAGTGAGAGGCTCCATCATGGAGACCTTCATCACAGCAACTGAACAAAATATTCCTGTGGAGCTGGGAATTTTTAAGGAGAAATTAAGTGTTAATGAAAGTAAAAATGATCATAAAAACAAGTTGAGTTGAATACATTGAGATTTATGTCACACTAAATTAAACCTATAAAATGTTTAAAATATTTAACACTAACTTTCTATAGCTGAATATTCAAGAAAAAGTCCACTGGAGAGGATAAGAATTCTTCCAGCTTTAAAGGGGTTGCCCACCTTTGAGTCAAATTTCAGCATAATGTAGAGATTTATATTCGAAGACACTTTGCAACTGGTTTTCATTTTTTATTATTTGTGGTATTGACATTTTAGCTTTTTATTCAACAGCTCCTCCAGTTTGTAGTTTCAGCAATCCAGTTGCTTCGATCCAACTTACCCTAGCAACCATGCATAGCTTTGAATAAGAGACTGGAATATGAATAGGAGAGGACCTGAATAGAAAGACGAGTAATAAAAAGCAGCAGTAACTAAACATGTGTAGCCTTACAGAGCATTTGTTTTAGATGGGGTCAGTGCTCCCTATTTGAAAGCTGAAAAGAGTCAGAAGAACAAGGCAAATAATTTAAAATGTCTACAAAATAAATAATGAAGACAAATTGAAAGGTTGCTTTAAACTGGTGATTCTATAACATACTAAAAATTAACTTAAAGATGAACCACCTCTTTAATGTACCAAAGCAGTTGAGAGCACACTGTAGAGCAGTGATCCCCAACCAGTAGCTCGTGAGTAACATTGTAATGACTCACCCTGGCGGTCTAGTGGGGGGTCGGCAGGGACGCCTGCCGCCCCCTCGGCGGGGACGCCCGCCTCTTTCATCAGCGCCGCTCCATCCTCGCCGGCCTCTATAGTGTGCGCGCCGTGCGCACTCCTGTACGTTAGAGGCACATGCGCGCTGGCGTAATTACGTCAGCGCGCAACGGCGCCAAATTCAAAATATTTAAAGGGGCTCTGGTATACTTTTCGTTGCCCGTTATAGGATTTGCTCCTGGTGCCTTGCCTGGCTGTTTAAGCTTCTGACCTGTTCTGATTCCTGTGTTTGACCCTGCCTGGCTATTGATTACCCTGTTTTCTGTATCCTGACCTGTGCCTGTTTCTGACTACAGATTCTGCCTAATCCTACCTGATTGATCACCCGGTTTGACACATTGCCTGCCTGACGATTCCTAGCTATCAGCCTGCCTCGACCCTGCCTGTGTTTTACCACGAACCTGCCTCATCCTGTTGTACCGTGACCTTCGGCCTTAAAGACTCTATTACAGTCGTGCCCCAACGCTGGCCAGAACTCTTGCCCTGCACCTCTCGTTTAAAGTCCAGGTGGCATCTGAGTAGCTGAGGGCTCCTCCCGAAGCCAAAGGCGGTCACAATACTGGTGAAGCACGAGCCGAGACCAAGGTGCTTGGCGTTTGTTCTGGTATCGGGTGCCGACCGTGACAAACATGTTGCTGTCCAACCCCTTGGATGTTGCTCCCAATGGCCTCAAAGCAGGAGCTTATTTTTGAATTCCAGGCTTGGAGGAAGGTTTTGGTTGTATAAGAACCTCAATACAGGTTGCCAATACAGATGGGGCTACCAAATGGCCAATCACAGCACTTATTTAGTACCCCAAGAACATGTTTCATGCTAGCGTTGCTCCCCAACTCCTTTTTCTTCTGAATGTTGCTCATGGCCTCAAAGGGTTGGGGATCCCTGTTGTAGAGTATTCACGTCTAACTTTTTTACAGCTGTAATATGAAAGAAGCTTTTGACTTCTTTATTTAACTTCTTCTTTTAACTTTAACTATGATACAGCTATTTTGTAACCTATCAACATATCAAGGTCCAGAAATTGAGAAACCCAATTATGTGCATGAAACTCATTATGGAAAGCATTTCCTTCAACACTATATCAAGGACCAATCAAAATTAAAGTAGCATCTGCTATGATGGGTTAGCAGTGGCAACATAACTAGATCATGAGCAGGCATTCCTGGAATCCTGCATAGAGTGTTTCAGTAGAAGCACCATTCTGCAGTCTTTATGCAAAGGGTGGCAAACTAGTAACAAGATGTTGAAAAAAACACTCATAGAATAAACATGAAAGGTAAAGTAGAAACAAAGCAAAAGGTGATAAACCAGTAACTAGACATTGAGCAAGCAATACGGAATGCCATCTTAGACAGGTATAGTCAATGAAGCATAAACAGTGGCCATGTCAAAGCTAGCATTATATTCACATCTCAAGGGATGCCGTTTGGAGTACTTACTCATGTTGTTCTACCTTATACGGCAGTTGTCAAATGACATTAGTTCTAACTACATTGATGGTGAGTTCATAAATAGTGGAACGTTGGTTAACCTGTTTGCTTAATTCAATTGAGTTAAGTTTTTACACAAAATCAAAGCATTTTGAAGTCCAAGAACATGCCTGTATACATATTCTACATTGTTTCTGAAATAATCAAGTTTATCTTCACTATCCCTCTCTCAACATCTGTTTCTCTTCATTCTGTCTTCATTTAGGAGTTGGGTGTCAGATATTCATTGACAGTTAGATCCAATATATCTTATGGGGGCTCCTTTCCTAGCAGATGTATTAGAGCTCATTCAAATAACTGGTTCCAGTACACTGGTGATTTTGATAGCGTGAGCTCTAATACATCTTCTAGGCAAAAGGAGTCCCCCTGTAAGATTTATCTGACACTCAACCCCTGCATGAAGAAAGAATGAAGAGAAATAGCTGCTGGGAGAGGGATAGTGAAGATAAAGTGATTATTTCAGAAACAGCACATCATTTTTAATTTATTGTATTTAGAAAGTTTCTTATTTTAATATGCTAAAACGTATATTACATTTTCATGATAGTAACCCTTTAAGGATCATAGGGACTAATATAAAATACAAGGTTTCTCAGTGAATGTTTACTGTATTGGTTTGCTAAAGGATTTTGAAAGTGCTTCCAATAAGATTCCTTTACTGAATGTTTTTCTAAAGAAAGATTAGAAAAATTATACTTACAGATAATGACTTTTATTATCGATTCCAACATTTTGCCTTAATGGTCAGTAAGTGGTAGCTTCTTCTGGTACAGTGTACTTTATATATAGAACTTTAAAACAGGAAACTGAGAAGAGCTGTAGTCACCACACGCCTCTGCAGTTTTCCTGTTATTACAAATATATTTCATGAAAAATACGTCGGAAATAGTGAAAAAGGGGATGCTCCCTTTATTTATTCCTTGAACAGATTTGAGTATTCTCAGACACAAATTAAGGAGGTTTACACTTTATTTTGACTTTAAACCCAAATGGGCCAGAATCAATAGTGAGAAACAGGTTTATCACATGAAATGGCATGGACAAGATTGAATTTGAGATACAATTAAATTTAGAAAAGGTTATCTCACAGTTTTTTCTCTTCACATTGAATCTCATCGCTGACTTTGCACATAACAAACCAAGAGATAACTAACTGAACCGAATCTGGCCCATAGTTACTTATCAATATACAAAAAACACATAAAAATTGTTCAGGAGGAGTCACAAAGTTCAATCCAGATACTTGTTCCCAGGTTCCACTGCACTGATTTTACTTTAGTTACTTGTTATTACAGCATGTCGGAGGGAGATGTCAATCTTGTTAGATGCTTCTTTTCTAGTTTAGCCCCTATCTGATCTGGGTTCTCTGGGATTTCAGTTCTGCCAGAAGATGCATCAGAGTTTCACACTGGCCATTGGTGAGTGATTGTCAGGAAGGATTGTGCCAATTTCGGTGGAAAGCAAACTGCAGCTCTGTAGTCACTCTGAGTGGGCTGAACTCTGTGGATCTCCTTCTGTCACCTTTATTTTTTTTATTTGTGGGACAATAAATAATATGCAAACCAAAGGATTATAAAAACATTTTTACAAATAGCATAATGTTGGCTTCAACCCTGACTTATTGATTTGCCACCCTGGGGTCCTAATCCGTTAATATCAATAGATAGTATAAACTCAATACACAGACCCTTAGAATTCAGACTTTTATGAAGTACTGTATACAATGCACTATATGGTTTCTATTATATAAAACTGATCTAATATTATAGGGATATAGAACAAAACCATGGAGGCACAATGGGATGGGCAGGCAGTAGTACACTATTTGTAGCCGATGCAAAGAAGTTCCCAGCTAAAAGAATTTGACAGTTGTTAGTCTAGGACCAGAGATTTGGAGAAATTCAAGAAATACCCACCCATTGCTCAAAAATCCTGAATTCACCCACTGAGGCCAGTTTCATTCACCATTGAGTCATGAGTCACTATGAAGTTTATTTCTTCAAATATAAATTTAAAAAACAGGCTATGACATGTGTCATGTTCAAATGCACTTAATGCAACATTGTTCCCCACTGGTCCATACCTGAGACTGACATATAATGTTCAGCTTTAGGTTTTTTTTTAAATAACTTTCTTTTTCACATCTGTATATACCAGATGCATGATGTAACATCCACTCTTCCTATCTGTAATGCAGAGTCACTGACTGGAGACTAAATGGTCAAATTACCCTTTAGGGATGGACGAATATATTCGCCAGCCGTGAATTCCCGCGATTCGCTGCCGGCGAATAAATTTGCAAAATGCCCACAAAATTTCGCCCGGCAAAAATTCACATGACCAAAAAAAAAAAAACGATATGTGCATAGTTTTGCGGATTTTTTGCTAGAAATTTGCTAATTTTTCGGCAAAGCAAATCTGCATACATTCACCCATCACTATTGCCCTTGTAAAATTCTGAATTCATTATATTATAACCTGTCCGACTGTGACACTTAAGAAACAGGAAGTCTCCTTCATGGACAGCAGGGGGCGCTTGCAAGATGAGCCATGTTGAAATGAAAGAAAAATATTATTGAACTGTGAACTGCTTAATATTGTCTCCTTGACTTTAATTATTATGATAACTATAATCATCATCATTATTAACAGTATTTCTGCATGTCCACTGTTCAGTTATGTGTGTCAGATGTTCATAAAGTTTCTTGCAAGGAAGGTACTTAGCTTGGAGTATGAGGAGTATTTTTGGCCATTCTGGCAGTAAATAGGTGCAGGGAAATGTGTGTGAGGGACAGGGAATGCCAAACCCTAGTTTTGTAGGACAAAGTAAAGCATGTTACTGAGTGTGTCTAGATGGAAAGTGCATATGTTGTTCTCATCTATTGTAAATAGGTTCTGTTTGCTAATGAAGGAGTTTATCATTAGATCTCTTTTTAGATCTCAACTCACCAGAATCAACATCCAATGTAACAGAGACTTATCTCACTGGCATCAGCCTGGCACTGGTAATCCCCACTGTCTGTCTCTCCAGCAGACAAGACTCTGCTAATCCCCAGGTATCTGGTTTCCATCTCTGTACCAGGAATATTCCAGGTTCCCTTGGGCAGTAGGAGCCACATTACAGGTCAGAGTTACAGATTCTCCTGGGAACATTGGGTTCCAGTCTGGAGAGAAGGAAACCATACGTTTCACAATTGCACATACAAACAGAGTTTAGTCCATACAAGAATTCATTGTAATTTTATAAATGTATAATGACTATATTCATATGATCAATTGGTTTTCTTTGAATCTCTCTTTTCCCTACTTTGTTATACCCTGTGGTCTTATACATATTGCAAATGCTTTAATTTCAGTAGGATTCCAGGTACCCCTGAAAGGTGTATACAACTATTTGCAGAGCCGTTTAGATTACTCCCACTTTTAATAACTTTAAATTGCTGGCTCATGATCCCCCATTATGATATTCAAACAACATGATCAAATGTGCATGTTCTTTATGGCCACAGCACAGAGGCATGGGGGAAAACATGATGGTATATATCTAACTTGAAGCAGCAGAAGACTGCATAGGGTGCTCTGTATTTTGTTACCCAATGAGTCCCTATAGATGAGTGCCCAATTTATTTTTCAAATCCCAGAACTACCTTAAGAATATTTTGCATCCTAATTATTTATACAATACTTGTAGAATAATGATCATGAGAATTACTATTAGTGTTACAGTATTCTTGCCTAATGTTTTAATGAAACGTTCTGCAAACAGGAGGAGAGGACCTGTTATTATACCTAATGTTAAAAACAAATATATAGATTAAAAAAAACTTATGGCTACATGTTTGTATCTTCTTCTAAGAACTTAATGATGTTTCTAGGTATTTTTTAGCTGAACATAAAATTGAAAGAAAAGCACGGCTCTCCTATTCTTTCATCCACTCAAATGTCTGCTTGCTTGGGTAAACTGGACCAAAATGTATGGGATCTGTTCTTCTGTAATTTGGATCTTCGTGCCTTAAAGGGCACCAATCACAGCCAAAATCAAACACATATTATTATCTGACCAGTACAACCTAAACATGTTTAATAAAACTACATATACAATTTTTTGAGAGAAAAAAAGCAATTTTTAAAAATTCCCATACTTTGTCAAATGGGTTCTTTCACTGAGGGAGTCCATACTGTGACTACAAAATGCAATGAGTTCATGAGCATGCTCAGATTGTAGTACTGCCCTGAGTATTCTACCCAGAATGCCTAGCTTTAGTAAACTCTAGAACAGGGGTCCCCAACCTTTTTTAACCGTGAGCAACATTCAATTGTAAAAATAGTTTGGGAGCAACACAAGCATGAAAAAGTCCCTTGGGTTGCCAAATAAGGGCTGTGATAGGTAGCCCCTATGTGGACTGGCAGCTAGGGATGGCGCGAACTGTTGGCGCGCGAACTTGTTCGAGCGAACATCCGCTGTTCGCGCTCGCAGAATATTCGCGAACGTCGCGCAACATTTGCCATTTTGGGTTTGCGCATAGTTGGCGCTTTTTCTCACAGACCAGCAGATACATGGCAGCCAATCAGGAAGCTCTCCCTCCTGGACCACCCCTACACCCCCTGGACCACTCCCCTTCCCTATAAAAACTGAAGCACTGCAGCTTTTTTTCACTCTGCCTGTGTGTGCTTGGAAGAGCTAGTGTAGGGAGAGAGCTGCCTGTTAGTGATTTCAGGGACAGTTGAAAGTTTGCTGGCTAGTAATCTGATTGATACTGCTCTGTATTGGAGGGATTTTATATTTTACTATTTTCAGCATTTATATGGCATATTTTTTCTGTGCTTCAGTGGCTGCGACTATTTTCAGCATTTATATGGCATATTTTTTCTGTGCTTCAGTGGCTGCGACTATTTTCAGAATTTATATGGCATATTTTTTCTGTGCTTCAGTGGCTGCGACTATTGGATTTTTAAGATACATTTTTGCCCTTGATCCCCCTCTGGCATGCCACTGTCCAGGTCGTTGCACCCTTTAAACAACTTTAAAATCATTTTTCTGGCCAGAAATGTCTTTTTTAGCTTTTAAAGTTCGCCTTCCCATTGAAGTCTATGGGGTTCGCGACTTTCGCGAACCGTTCGCGCGTTTTGTCGCAAGTTCGCGAATATGTTCGCGAACATTTTTTCCGCGGTTCGCGCCATCCCTACTGGCAGCCTACAAGAGGCTCTACTTGACACTACACTTTGTTTTTATGCAATTACAACTTGCTTTCAAGCTTGGAATTCAAAAATAAGCACCTGCATTGATGACCCTGAGAGCAACATCCAAGGGGTTGGAGAGCAACATGTTGCTCATGAGCTACTGGTTGGGGATCACTGGTCTAGAAGAATCAAGAGAAGTGAACGCAGCAACTTCCACAAGGTGGCAGCACTAACAGAGAAGTTTGGCAGATTTCAAAATAGCTTAGAAGGTTTATTATGCAAGCAATAAATTTCAGCTGAGCATGTGCGAGATTTCAGAACTACAGTTGGCTGTGAAGATATAGGTAGGAGGAGTCAGTGAAATCCAAGATGCCTGCCTCAGCTAAAACTGCAGTGGAGATAGGGGAGATTTTGCAGAAGGTATAGTGAGCTGATCATTTACATTATACAAACAATTCTAACTGTTCTAAAAATTGGATTTATTGAAGTTTCACATAGTGTATTTAAATATATATAATATAAATTATTTTAGTTATGATTGGTACCCTTTAAGTCTACTTAAAATCAACATTAAAGTGGAACTATAGCAAAAATGAAAATATGATATAAGCCTCATCGTACTGAAATAATACACTTTCTAAATACAATCAATTAAATATTCTGTACTGTTTCTGAAATAATCACTTTATCTTCACTGTTCCTCTCTCAGCATCTGTTTCTCTTCATTCTGTCTTCATGCAGCAGTTGGGTGTCAAATATTAATTGACAGTTACATCCAATATATCTTATAGGGGGGCTCCTTTTGCCTAGAAGATGTATTAGAGCTCACTCTATTAAACTCACCAGACATCATGTCTCTCTACATGCAGCAGTTGGGTGTCAGATATTCATTGTTACATCCAATATATCTTATAGGAGGGCTCCTTTTGCCTAGAAGATGTATTAGAGCTCACTCTATTAAACTCACCAGACATCATGTCTCTCTACATGCAGCAGTTGGGTGTCAGATATTCATTGACAGTTACTGTACATCCAATATATCTTATTGGGGGGCTCCTTTCCCAGCAAATGTATTAGAGCTCACTCAGATAACTGAATAACAGTACAAACAACATCTAACCAAATACAGTAACTGCTTTTTGCAAAATCCTGGTTCAAAATTTTTTTAGAAAAAAAGATCAATGTAACTTCTTGTTTAAGAAGTTTATCCAAAGTATTTCCTCCTCTAATGTGTGAAGAGACGTTTTATATAATGTTAACTGAAAAAAAGTTTAGGGATCTGTTTGTGCAATCTGCAAAATGTCTGGAGTAGCAATGGGGAAATTTATTCGCCCGGCGAAATTCGCGGCGAATCATTTTTTTCAAACTCCTATCTATTTTATTGAACTCCAGGTCTGACCAGGCGAAGTAACGTCTAGAGTAAGTGGTAACGTTCAGTAAAATGGTCACCTTAGTGAATCTGCATAATTAAGATCCTTCGTCAGTGCGCAACTTCACCTGGCTTAAGGGTGCTAAATTGCGCTAGTCTATCTACTTCGCTAGCAAAAATTCTTTGCAAAGTTACGAATTGACGTCATGCTGGCGAATTACCGCTAGAGTTGGACGCTTCGCAGTTTAGTGAATTTCCCCCATAGTGTCTGACCATCCTTTGGAAAAGCAAGAAATAAGACAAGCAGTGAATGAAATATACAAGTAGAACTTATCTATGATAACTTCATATGTGTAATAGAAAACTCAGGGCACTGCATTGTAAATATAGGATTAGTACATTTTACCAGAAATTGATTTGTGAATTGTGAAAGCCAGTCAGATGACTAGCATCTTCAAAAGAAAACAAAATACAGCAAGTCCAGTTGATCTGATGTATTATTATAGATATACCATGACATGGATGAATGAAAACCTTCACAAATATATTTCACCAGAATTATGCCATCCTTCCAATTATAAATCTTCCCAAGTCTAAGCTGCAATTCTTGCAGTTCACTATGAAAAAGAAGCAAGCTGAAACTAGATATCTTACCCCTTAATAAAAGGCATTAAGTTTGCCCAGGAGCAGTAACCCATAGAAACCAATAAGATGCTTTCTTTTAAACAGGTGACCAGTAAATGCTACCTGCTGATTGGATGCTATGGGTTACTGCTCCTGGGCAAACTTAGTGACTTTTATTACATAAACCCTTTAGTATATATCTAATGCTTAGTCCAGCTTTCTTTACTAGTCAAATTCTGCTTTTCACTAGTTTACTACAGAACGGTGAACAGTTTTCTGGGAGAGACAATTACAAAGGTTGCTTAGCAAAAGTGCATTTTTAAGCAATGACTAGTAGTGACGGGCGAATAAATTTGCGAAAGTGGGAAAAAAATTTGCCAAAAAAAATTTGCTGCGCAAAAACGAGTCGCCGAAAATGACGCGACGCGTCGAAAATGACGCGACGCGCGTCAAAAACGACGCGACTCGTTTCGCGAATTGGCGAAAATTTGCGAATTTCTCTGGAAATTCGCGAATTTTTCGGCGAAGCGAAACGCGCCCATTTCGCCCATCACTAATGACTAGTAAAAAATGACTGTACTTACGGATAATGATTGTTATCAGCTCTGACATTTTACCTTGTCCCAGCAAATGGTCATTAAATGTCAGCGTCCTCTGACTGAGTGGTCTGTGGTCTGAATGGCAAAAACAACAGAAAAAACAGAACACAGGAAACAGTGGTGATGTCAAACGTATATGAACTCACAGGCCTAAAAATTAATAGTGCTATACAGTCACATGAAAAAGTTTGCTTACTGCTTAAGTCTTTGGAATTTTGTTTATCATTGGCTGAGCTTTCAAAGTAGCAAATTCCTTTTAATAAATAACATGCCTTATGGAAACAGTAGTATTTCAGCAGTGACATAAAGTTCATTGGATAAACATAAAATATGCAATATGCATCATAACAAAATTAGACACATGCATACATTTGGGCACCCCAACAGACATATTACATCAATACTTAGTTGAGCTCCTTTTGCAAATGTAACAGTCTCTAGACACCTCATATAACCTTTGATGACTGTATGGCTTGTGGATGGCTGTATTTTTGACCATTCGTACATACAAAATCTCTCCAGTTCAGTTAAATTTGATGGCTGCCAAGCATGAACAGTCTGCTTCAATTGATCCCATAGATTTTCTGTTTCAATCATTTCTATTGAATTTTTCAAAGTATATACAGTCATATTAATGACAATTGCAGCAAGCATAATTTTTACATTAAAAGAAAAAATGTTAACATAATGTATAACTTGACAACATAAGATAAAAGGGTCTTTTTCACATTTCAAAATTATTCAGTATTTCAATATTTTAAATGTATTCTCAATGCGCAATTTTACGCGTATCAGCCAGCCAGTCTAAGACAGGCCTGTTTAACTGTAACTTACCCATGTATTTTACGCATACATCGTCTATCTACGCTTAAAATATTTTTTCAAAAATTCGAATTCAACGCGTATTTAAGTTCGCATACATTTTGGAGTTGAGAAAGAAAAAGTTATTCAAACATGGATTCAAAAACTGTGTAGTAGTTATATTCATAACATTTCTCAGATCGAGTAGCTGTATCCTAAACCTGCTACAACAGCTGTCACTTGCAGTCCCACAAAGGGATAAGATGTAGTGATGGGCGAATTTATTCGCCAGGGCCGAATTCGCGTCGAATTCCCGCGATTCGCCGCTGGCGAATAAATTTGCGAATCACCAAAAAAAGAGTCGCGTGTCGAAAATTACACAACGCGCGCCGGAAACGACGCACCGCGCCGAGAACGACGCGCGTCAAAAGCGTCCCGCGACTCGTTTCGCAAATTTTTTGCTGATTCGCGAATTTCTCTAGAAATTTGCGAATCTTTCGGCGAAGCGAATTGCGGGAGATTCGCCCATCACTAATAAGATGTCCTTACCTCAATATCTCAGTATCATATGTAGATTGTTGCCTTGTTGCATCACAGCTGGTATTATAGAAGATATTGTGAGGATCCACTAACCTGGAAAATGGGGGAATAATACCACCCTACTTAGATTCCAGGGAATGGATCCCAATACTCCAAGTTTAAACTGTGACACAGATGTAAATTGGTGCCAGATATGAGGCCTTAAAATAATCTACAATCATGACTATAACAACCGTATAACTATGACTGAAAAATACTCTTTGCTGTTATGATATGAATGAAACATGTTCTACATTTAAGAAGGAGCAGCAAATGTCAATAGCGTTTAATGTCATCATTTATAAATAGCTTGGATCAGAGCAAGAGAAAGCAGGTCTACTTCTAGAACTAGTCTTGGAAAAACATTTTTTAGCCCAAACTAAATAACTGTCACCATGACTTTAGAGTTCATGCCATAGTCAACATTTACAGTGAGTTCCACTTTGTGCATTGGGCCAGATTCAGTTCCACAAGAAAAACGTATCTCATGGTTTCTCTGAAACACGTAACACATCTTGATGTGTCCTCCTTCAATTTTGTTTGGTATTATATAATGTATCTGATCTATGGTGGTCAATGACAGTGCATGGTCTAAAGCACAAAATAACTCTTTCTTCTGTTGCATATTGGAAAAAAATGTAGGTCTGAGTTACTCTGGATTAAACGCTGGGTCAGGTAATTCAGGTTTTATTCGTAACAAAGCCTGAAGCCTGTTGGTTAATGAAATTTCTATTTTTTTGCTTTCTCATACTGTATGTAGTGCGCTTATGGTTACGTGAATCTGGAGCATTTGTCCTTCATTGCATGTTTCTTTCTCCACCTTCAACCTGATTAAACCTATAATTTTCTTTAGGAGATTTAGAACCCTATTTTATGCAATATTTAAAAAATTATGGAAATCTGCATTTTAATAGAACTCAGACATGTGATCAGTTTTTTTTTATTGCAAGCATCTTGGGAAATAATTGTTTCCGTATGTTAACAATGAAAGGTCCACTCCAAGATTGTGTAGTTCAAATAAAGTTTTACACATCCAAATGGCTTGTAAAGTCAAATATAAAGGTTTTGCCTAATGAAAATATATTTAATTCAAAGAACTTTCTAAATACAAATTGTCAAAATTGTAAAAATACAAATTAACAGCAGTATTTATCTGGTCAGGGCAACATGAACCTCCTCTGTTCTGTGGCGCAACTACCAGGGGAGCAGGGGGTGCAATTGGCCCAGGGCCTGCAGCCCCCACAGGCAAATCAATATGAAGCTTGTGTAGAAAAATTAAAAAAATCTAAATTTATTGCATATCCATTTAAAAATCAAAAGCAGCATATCTATCATGAAGGCTGCCTGCTCACAGCTCCCTGCCACTTCATCAGAAACTGTCGGCAGCCCAGACAGCACTCCCGGCAGATTGTATAACACTTTGTATTTGCTCAATTTACCTTCTTTACAGACAAGCAATGTGAGAAATGAAGTCCAGAATGCCTCACTAAAATGGTCACTCAATAAATGGAGAGCTCACCTCTGCGTATAATCCCTTTCGGTTCCGGTGCTTGAAAGTCAGCCACCCGTTCTGCCTCGGGTCAATAATTCATACAAGATCCAAAAATGACTGTCGCACACGGAATTTGCTTCAAAACTTGTTAAGTGCTGTTTATTGGCATCAAGCTGTGGTAGACAAACAATCTGGCAACGTTTCGGGCCTCGCAGGACCCTTTCTCAAGCCTGTGTTCACACTATACACTCTGTCTTAAATAGTAATATGTGGGGGTGGGGTAGGTGGGCAGGTCAAAAGTGAAGGGTGGGAATAATAAAATTTGTAATCAATTTTTAACACTTGTAAATAAACATCTTTTTGTTTGATACAATGTCCCATTGTCTTCATTGTGTCTTCCTTTTCTTTTTTGTGAGTAATCTTCACAGTGTGTCAAATTATGTGTCAATTCATGTGACATTCAATACATTATTACCTCATATCAACACCTCAGTGTCAGTGACCATTCAAAAAAATTTTTTTGTTTAAAAACTTTTTACAAAAATTTTTTTTATAATAATAATTGAGAACAGAAGGGATTCGAGAAAATCTGAGATACCCACATTACCTCACCTGTAGGTTATCTCTCTTTTGTTCTGTATTTGTTCATTCTGTATTCTTCCAATATTAACAGGAGGCAATGTCGGTATCTCCAGATCTCCCTTTTCCCTGTACATTTCCATTAACCTTAAAATGGTCAATCACCATTGTGTGTGAGGAGAAGTCAATTTACCCAGTCAGACCTTGGCTTCAAATGTCACATTCTCTTTCACCTCCTAGATTTGTGGTCAAACCACTGACTCATTGTACAAAGATGTGGGTTAAGAATGACATCATCATTTGTACTTGATCTTTCTCTCTTCATTTTTCTTTAATAAGCTCTACAAATCCCTGAGAAGAAACTGTATTGCTCCTCTTTCAGCAGAACCGTCAATAGTTCATGGCCATGTAGTGTTCATTTCTCAATTATTTTGATTACTTGTGCAATCTTGTGTAGGGACCTATAGGTTTTACAAATACCTATAGAGTTAAATCCCCTACCTTTTTTTATCTCTTTTGCTATTAGGTCGCATGTCATTGTTACACCACTAGTTATCTGCCAAAGGGTGTAATGACCACTTCCTGCCACACTGCCATATAGTGTTGGAAAGGAGTGGCCTCTTCCTCTTTGGCTACTGGTGTCTTCGAAGCAGTTTTTTCTATTGAGCCTGGAATCACCAAGGCCCCAGTAAAGTTATTGCCTTGAAGGGACCTGAACCATCAGTGATTGAGTCGGAGACCAGGAAAACCCTGTGAACAAGATTAGCTATCACAGGGAATAGATCTTTTAATAGACTCTCTAGAAGAGTAAGATAGTCAGCTTTATACAGCATGAGCAGCTATATGCTCCATCAAAGATCACATAGCAGGAAGTAGCTTCCCACAAGGCTTCCTTGTAAAGTGTTACACTTGTTTAAATAAGTTTATTGGTGGTACAGTTTTCCCTAGACACAAAGTAGCATCAAAAAGATCGATAATGCACTAAAAAAATTTGCTATACCTTTTATTAACAGCCTCAGACATTAAGTCACCTTATCACATCCATGGTTTTTAATAAAAGGGCCAACATTTAGTGGGCACACTTAGTGACTGCTTTTCCCCATATCCATGGTGGTACTGACAGTTTTACATGGAATGTTGTGTGTCTCCTTCTTGATACAAGACATTTTGAAGTTTTCTAGAAATGATGGCAAATCACCAGTCTATATTTATGTAACTGGATTTTTTTTTTATCGTATTGCAAGGGGTTTTACATCTGATTATTTCTAATATGCTGAAATTACTCCAAAAATTTCACCCAATTAGGTGGGTACAAAAATGTTTTGTTGGATAAAAAGAGCACCAACAGAATATGATTATTTTACATATGTAGTTTATTTAGCAAATATAATTTAACTGAAGGAATAAATTGCGTTTCTACATAATTTATTTAATAATTACATATCTTTCATATACTATACATACACAATATTTTATGGGGGGGGGCAATATTTTAGAAAACATAGAAATTCCGTAACTGTCAGCTGATAGATCATTAAGATTAAGGTGTAATGATAACTCTGGTACAAAAACTGCTTTTTCATTCGTATTGTCAAATAGACTATGTTACAACTATATTATTACTACCTGTTAACAAGTTAAAGTTACCCAATACAAATTCAAGTGGTGTCTTGTATCTTCCCTCCTTTATTGTATGTCTTTTTATGGCTTCATATGGTAAAGGAGCAGGCACACTGTCCACGTGAATAAGAAGAAAGACAATATCAATCTTGTGAAATTGAGCAGAGGTAGGTACTCGTGTCGGCCTGTAAACAAAAACATGAATTTACAGGGTGTAATAATTCTCATTAATTACTAATGCTAAATCCATAGAAAATAAATAGAATACAAAAGACGCAGTCAGGTGGGTATAGAAATAAAAACACACAACTGAAAGAAATGTATGATGAAAATCAATATTAATAAATATCTATAAAACCAACTGCTTAAAAGTAAATCCCTATGAAATATCAGTAAATATTGTCTATATAGTCAATGTAAGGGCAACAATCAGAAATGACGCGACGCGTCGAAAATTGTTAATGATGCGGTGCGTCGAAACTGAGGTGCGTCCAAACGGGATAGATTTGCCCATCACTATGAATAAATATTAAATCATTGAAATTGATTGAACGTTACCAATAACACCCAAGTTAATAGAAGTAAAGATGATTCAATCTTTATACAATAATATTCCTCTAATAAGTAGGGATGGCGCGAACGTCGGAATAAAAGTTTGCGAACATATTCGCGAACTTGCG
>CM044445.1:120971619-120984583 GCA_024363595.1 Xenopus borealis
TCTATGATTTTTCTGTTGTGGCAAATTTTCCCAAGGCAAATGTTTGCCACAGTTTCACAAAAAAATGGCAGATGGTGAAATGGAGAATTTTGCAGTGCATCCATGGCTGGCAAAAAAAAAATCGATCATCACTAGTAAACGCATACTAAACTTCTTATTAATTTAGGAAATGATGGAAAGTTTAATTGGTTGGATACTGTTGCCTATATCAGGCAGATCTGAATATTCAGGCAGATAAATTAAAATTCACCTTGTAGGGCTGACTCCGTAATACAGCTGTAGAAGTCATCATCTGGCATTGCTAAACCACCGACAGCTGTGGAAAGAGGAACATGGCTGAATTATGGTATCTGTGTGATTGGTTGATTTGAATATATTAATTCAATGTGATACTGTATCTATACATTAACAGAACCTCATGTTTTATCCTCACCATCATCAAATGGAAAGCAACAACATATCTAGAGTAAATTTCAGGATAGACTGAAGACACAAGAATTATATTAGAAAATAAATCAAGGACCTGAGACAAGACTATAAATTAAAATGATAGATAAAAAATAATGGCTAATATTATTTACTTACAACTGATGCAAGCAATCTGATCATCAATAGATTGTTGCTTCTCTCCTCTGACTCGTTTCTCTTTACTCCTGTTATTTATAAATATCCAGATTCACAAGAGGATCATCAAAAGATTGAAACATGTATTAAGCAGCATCATTATGTTCTGTATAGCTTAGGTTTGGACCAATATGTTAGACCGTAAAGTTTCACACGAGAAGACACTGCTTGGATGGTACAGGTATGATAAATGAATCTCTTATCTGGAAATGGGTTATTTAGAAAGCTCAGAATTTCTGGGACACCATCTCCTATAGACTTAATTAATTAATTAATTAATTAATATTAAAAAAATATTAGCTTTTTCTCTGAAATCACAAAACAGTGTAATGTAGTTGAAGGGAACGAAAGAGCATGAATCCATATTGGTAGTAATACAATCATATCGTTTATTTCATGATTTTAGTTATTTTCTAGTTTTCTGGTTATTTTTCACATGTGAGAAGTCACACGTATATCTCATGTTTTATTTGATATTGGGTATTATATGGCATATGAACTATTTTTTTTTAGCAATTACCAGACAATTTTATTTTCAGATGCTGCAACTAAAGTTGGGGGCTAGAAAGCTTTCTATTAAAACAACCCAAGATATGCCTGAATATTTTTTAGGTTTCAGCTCCCCAATTTCTGTTTACATACAAGAAAAACTGAAAATACATTTGGTATGTGGAAGGGTTGAGGTTCTTCTGGTCCATGGAAGTGTCCAGGGTTCCACTGATCTGTGGAAGGGTCAAAGTTTCCACTGATCTGTGGAAGGGTCAAGGTTTCCATTAATCTATGGAAGGGTCAAGAGTTCCACTGATCTGTAGAAGAGTTGAGGGATCCACTGATCTGTGGAAAGTTTGAGGGTTCCACTCATCTGTGGAAGGGTCAAGGGTTCCACTGATCTGTGAAAGGGTTGAGGTTTTCACTGCCATAACAATGTAAAATCATTATTTTAGAAATGGTATATGCCATTTCTATTTCTCCGTACTGCTGATAACTAACAGAAGAATAGCCCGGGAAGCTACAGATGGGTGACTATGCAGAGACCTCAATAATTAAAATGTAATAAGGTCAATGGCAGATGGATGTTTTTTCAGTCTCGCTAAATCATCAAAGAAAATTGTAACATACCTTTCAATTGTTATCAATTTACATGCAACAATCTGGCAAAACCATGTGAAAATATACATTTTTGTGCAAACAAGAAATTATATGTTTACATCCAGTTAATCCATTTATACCAATTGAAAGATACTGTCAGAGGTTTTGCAGTCCAGGCTGGAGATGATTTTTTTGAGGACAACAACATGTCATATCTGTCATTGTCCTAGAAGAGACATACATAAAGGAGACAGAGTAGTCAGGCCCATTACTCACCCAGCTGAACTTTTAAGAGAGTCATTATCTGAAAAAAGGAAATAATTGTTTGCATTACTCATACTTTCACTTCAGACATTTATTAGTGCAAAATCACCACAGCATACCACATGTACAGTACACTGATGAAGTGCCCAGTGGTGTGAAATGTGTCAGGAGGGAGTTGCTGACATGAGGTATGCAGACAGAGGGAAGCCACTGCCTTGTGGTATATAATGTTGTAATGCATTATATTACTTTTCAAATTATTGATATTATTGCCATAGTATAGCCATAGTATAAAATGTATGATACTGTATGATTTGCACCCCAGTGGGAAGAGGTAGCCCCAACCTGGTGAGATGCAACTATTTTATAATCTACTTAATTGAAATAGACACAAATTTGGGATAACTAACATCAGAGAAAACTGACTAACCATGTGTGGAGGTCTACTAGAAACTATTTATTTATGCATAATAACTAACATCAATTAAGAGCACTCTCACTTGCTCAAATGATATTCATAAAGTAAAATATGATGATGGTGAGCATTTCCAGTTACAATAACACCATTTGTGTGCTACTGAAATGCACAATTGAGAGTGTCTATATATACCATGCACAACAGGAGAGCTGTGGTTGGTGCAAATATAGAGTGTATATAGGTACAGGCACTTTAAAGGAGAACTAAAGAAGAAGAAATGTGTTTTTTGGGGCTCTGAACAAGCCCAAAACTGCCACATCTCTTTAGCAGGAAAGATCTGAGCCCCTGAACATGCCTCCAGTAGCTCCCCATCTCCTTCTCAGCTGATTAACTGCACATGCTGTATGTGTTGCTTTCAGTTACTGAGTTTAGGGACTGACACACAAAATACTGACTACATAGAATATAAATGTATTTAATAATTCAGATTATTGGTACAGTACATGACAGCTCAGAAATCCCAATTAGCAACAAAATGTAATAATCAGACCTAATATCATCTTATATGGCAGGTGAACCTAATTTAAGCTTAGCTGCTCAATAGCTGCCTTAAAGGAACAGTTCAGGGTAAAATTAAAAACTGGTTAAATAGAAAGGCTGTGCAAAATAAAAAATATTTCTAATATATTTAGTCAGGGAAAAATGCAAACTATAAAAGTTGGAGTGACTGGATGTCAAATATAATAGCCAGAATCCAACATCCTGCTTTTCAGCTCTCTAAATCTGAGTAAGTCAGCGACTTGAAGGGGGGCCACATGGGACATAACTGTTCAGTGAGTTTGCAATTGAGCCTCAGCATTCAGCTCAGATTCAAAAGCAACAGTTATGACCCGTGTGGCCCTCCCTCAAGTCACTGATTGGTTACTGCCTGGTCACCAGGGTAACCAGTCAGTGTAAACAAAAGAGAGCTGAAAAGCAAGTAGTAGTGTCCTGTTCTTTTAGGTTAGACTTACAGTGACTCCAGCCTTTATACATTACATTTTTGGCTAACTAACTATATTGAAAACATTTTTTATTTTGCACAGCCTATGTATTTACCCAGTTTTTATTTTTATACTGAACAATTCCTTTAAGCACAGTGAGCATGTGCAGTGTCACTGACACTCTCTAACAAAATCCAAAATGGGAAAGTCCTGTAAAAATTGAAGTCCTGAATCATATTATAATGATGCTGAACCTTTAGGATGATGCAATAAGTTCCACATTTCTAGCCATGTTCATGTTTAGGTTTTAGTTTGAGTTTCTGTAGTTGTGGGTCTGAAACTGTCATATTCACATGTAGTTGTTGCAAATTCTTGTTTTTATTTTTCAAGATGCATGGAATGTCGGAAAGAACTCCATACATTACAATTTAATCACAGTTACCTTTCCTTGGCTGCTGATTAGAGATAAGACATAACTTATTTTCATTTATAGTCTTAACAATGGCACCAACAATGAGCAGAAACACCAATAATGTTCCGACAACTGCTGCCACCAGAGTTTTCCAGTTTCCCCCTGTAAGGAATTGATAGTTATTATTTTTGAAAAAAAGACGCACTTCAATCTGTTTTATACCTACATAGATTCTTTTTGACCAGTTATTGTTTCAGTTCTTTGACACAGAAGGGAAAATTCCACCCTCATCCTAAATGACAAACAAACCAGTTCCTGTAACATCATTGTATCACCCGGAGGCATTTTCTTCTACACTTAGTTCTTCATGGAATCCCAGCTTGAAAGTTGAATAAACTCAGATTACATACAATAATACTCCTAAAATTACTACTGATTGACTGTAATGAAAAAGTTTTCAGATATCTGTAACACAGTTATGAAACAAAGGGGTTATGAAAAAATGTTGAACCTCAAAGTGGAGTTAGAACTAAAAAATTTAAAAATGTAGCCTTAGCTTAGAGGCAACAATCTGCCTTGACCCTTTTAGTTATGCAGGGTCTGTTTATTGTTATAGTTCTGGGGGAAACCTAATACTACGAGTTAAATATATGTGAGTTAGATATTTTGCACAAAAGGCTCAGATTCAGTTTGAGCTCATGGCTATTCTCATGAAAATTAAATAGGAAGTTATGGGGAATTTTGGAATTGAATACGTTTTTATCATCCAATTACATCAGGACAATGATCTATATAAACTTTCAGTTTATCCTGAGATAGAGGGGAAAATTCAAACCCTTTTTTCATATCAATCATACGTATAACAAATGTTATGATATTTAATTACAATAAAAGTAGCATTAGGTAAAGGTGACCTTGTATTTGCAGCTGAAACACATCACTCCTCTTCCTCACACTGCCAGTTGGAGTTTGCACCTCACAGCTATATTTCCCAGAATCCTCCAGCTGAGCTGAGGTGACTCCATATTGGTTGGATAAACTGAATCCCTGCACATTGTGCCCATTTCTGTAGAAAGCAAACTGTAGCTCTGTAGTCTCTCTGTGTGGGCTGAGCTTTGTGTCACATGTTATGGTCATGTGATCTCCTTCTGTCACCTGATCTGGACTCACTTTTATTTGTGGGATATTGAAGAGCTCTAAAATATATAGAAATAAACTTAATCCATTTAGTACACTCAAAGTCATGATTATGCATTGTGTTACAGTATGGTAGAGGAAATGAGAGACTTCTATCAGTTACTAGTTCAGTCATACTCAGTTCAAAACTCTCAAGATTAAACAAGTTAACATCAAATAAACTATATCCCATTATATGTTATAATTGGAATCATTTTGATGGGGACTCGAGCAATTAACTTTGAATAAACTTGAATATTTGAGACTTATTAAGAGCAAACATGGATATATATGAAAACATCTGCAGCTTAAAGCAAGTGAGTTACTGTGGAAATGGGAGGTGCATGTTCCAAAAAAATGCACACAAGATTGTTTAGTTTTTTTCAGATTCAGAAAAAACAAAAAATTCTACAATTAAAATTTGTATTCATATTATTTTTATGATTTTTTTATAAATCTCCTCATATGGTAGGTATATTTAAAACAGCAAAATAAAACGCAAAAAAATGAAAAGTGGATATGGGAAGACAGATTTATTAAAGAACAAAGTTCCAAGTTTTGGGGGTTTAGTTTAAAATATAATGAATTGAACATTGATTTTTCTTGATTGTTGTCATAATTAAAGAAAGAAATAAAATTTTAATAAGTGAATCACACTATAATTCTATTCATAGTCATGAAGGAATTGACTGATCATCATTAAAATTTGAACTTTTACTGAAATTTGAATTAAAAAAACCTCACAAAATCAAATTCCAAAACTCAAATGTTCAATACATGAAAATGCAAAAAACAGAAAACTTGCAGGTTGCATCTAAAACACGTGCAAGTTCATGTTAAAGTAAGTGGGGGTTGTCCTAGTTTGTAGACCCACTGAAAATGTGGAATGAGTCCAATACAAATTTGATGCTTTCAAGATATTTTTTCATAGTTTTATTAACTCACTGCCTTTTAGCCACTGAATATTTTGATTTGCGTTTTTAATTCTGGATTTTCTTATTCAAGTTTTTTTTCCTTTGATAAATCTAGAAAATTTAAATAAAAAAATCTTGAATGCTCTGATACATTAATGGAAAAATGTGGATTTGGATGAAAAACCTCACCAAGTAACAGTATTTGATGAGTTTAACTTTTACTTTTTTATTTTTATTTAATTTCTAGTTTATTAAGAATATGATTGTAGAGCCTCAATAAAAATGAATGGAATTGCATTTTCATACATGAGCAACTTTTTTCTCATGACAAAATATGATTCAGATTATTCAGTTTTTCTTATATATTAGAGAATACTGATCTAACTATGACTGCATAGTTTGTTTTTACAAGACTCAAGTTTAAAAAAAAAAAAAAAGAAAATCATCAGACTAAAAAATGTTATTTGGTCATGTTTCTGTGAAAGAAGGTTTTTTTCATGGTTTTTTGAAAAGTAGTGATCGATTAAAGATTTTTGAGGCTTTCCCATTTAATTATGGAGAAAATGAAGTCATTCTTGATATTGGAAATTAAATTTTATTTAAATAATAATATGTTAATAAAATCCAATTATTGCAAAAGCATTTGAGTGATGTATAGGACACAGAAGCATACCTTGATAACACTGGGTCCACCCTGCAAAGAAAATCTTTGGAGGGCAATGTGCAAACACTTTCTCCTCCCCTTCCCCCTCCCGGGCCAACTCGCTACCTGTATGCGGTCCGTTTCTAATTTTTGCTGCAGTTTAAGGTCCGAGAGGGGCCTGATGATTCAGTAAAATGTCCACATTTTTTTCTTGAGGAAAGTCCAGTAAGGAAAGTTGGATAGAGGGAAGTATGGAGGAAACTTGGTACAAAGGTTCTAAAGAATCTGTCATTATGAATAGAGAACTTGGCTGCAATAGGAAAGCAACCTTTACTCAGTAACCCAATTTTACCTACAGTTGAAGTTAACTTTACCTAGACCTTAAACGACTTCCCATGTCCCACTATGTAGCTCATTAAAAAATACCATCACCCCATCTTTCTTAATTTAAATTAATGTTGGGACATGCTGTGCTGTGCAACGTTAAAAAATGTTTTCTCCATTTGTTACCAATGAGGTGCAGAATTTTACCGGAGAATGTAGAGAGTGAAAATCTACTAGAATATTTTGTTTTTTTAACGCTTCTTTATCATTTGAGCCAATGATGTTGGGTAATAATCTCTTACCTTTCACACAGATTAACCTTTCATCAGAGTTTGTTCCATCAACATCAACACATCTGTATATTCCTGATGAATTTATATCCACTCTCCCAAGTTCTAAACTGTTGTTCATGAATGAGGTAATAAGGGGCTCATTGCCCTTGTAAAGTGTCATCTCTCTTCTAGCATGTACAAACAGACTGTGACATCTGACAGTGAGAAAGTCCCCTTCGTGAATTGAAGTTGGAGTCTGCAGGATGAACCTGGCTGAAACAAAAATAATTTATATTTGTTTTAATAGAAAACTGTTTTAGGGGGTATTTAAATTTGAGACTTTGAGTATGGCTTAGGCATTTGAACAATTTGGCAACATTGCCTGAATATGTTTCTTGTGGGTCCCTTTCTTGCGGACCTTTGATTCTCTTGGATCCCAGTAATTTGGGTTGGTTGGTTACCTTGCCATCTCTTGAGAGACCCTTCAATCTCAACCCCTTCAATCTCAACTACAAAGTAGGGCAGGAGTGCTGCAAATTTAGGGGGTAAAGTTTTTTGCCTTCCTTTTTTTTGGGTAGACTACCTAAGGGATGGGATTTGCAATGTTTTTTGGCATGTATAGTTTTGTAGCAAATTTATGAGTTTCACCACCAGGGAAACATTTAGCAGAACGCCACCAAAAATTGGCTAGGCTGTCAGTTTTGTGTAAAACAAAAATATTGTGAGGTGGACAAAAAAGTCACCCATATATTTTGTTACAAAAATTAAAGTGCTAAAAAAATGTTGCCCATAGACTTTAATCTGTTTCATGAATTTTTCACTGTGATGGGGCAGATTCAGTCATCACTAATGGGCTTGACTTACATTTTGGAGTGGGCTACGTTCCCCATTCCTGGGTTAGAGTATTTTCATAGCAGTTCAAAAACTCTTTTAGTTCTCACTGTCTGGAAAAGATGGTGTTGATTTGGCCTGGAATGGAGGTAGGTTCCTGTAGGTGAAGTGCTAATAAAGATTTGTAATAGCTCACTTTAGGAGTAAGCGACAGGATCAGTATAGTTAGTAACGCCAATGACGAGGACAATGAGGAGGCCAGGAAGAGTAAGTACTCCACAGTTTCAATGCTGCCAGTATACAGAGTTAAGAAATTAGGTTCAGGAAGAGAAACATTCCTAGAGTAATACACAACTGTGAACTTTGCCTAATCCTGGGGATTGTTTCAGTAATACAATGAGTATTACATCTGAGTGAACTCTACAGCTGGAATTGAGTGCATAACATCTTATGTGAGAAACTACTTGAAGCATTTAATGATTTATGATATTGTACCATAGGAATTGGCACCCACTAAAGACATCGCATTTATTTTTATTTATAAAGAGTTATAATTTGTTTTGAATAACCACAGGCACCAAGTTATTTGTGAGATCAAGTTATGTGTATGGAGTGTAGTTCATACAGCAAGTGCCAGTCTGAGGGGAAAGAGTCCATGTAATAATTGCTCTACAGGGAGTTGCTACTGCCTGGGTAAGACATACAGTATTACAGTACATGGTACCAGGCCATTTCCAAAAACCCATTACACTTTCAGTGGGTATAAAATAGGATCCGTGCTGGGAACTAATAGAAGGGAAATATTTGAAAGAGGATAGCCTCTCAACTAAAGGAAAATTGTCAATAAATATGAAAACATTTACCAGGTACCACATCGAGTATAACAGGATCACTCCTCTCACTGGCTCCGGCCTGGCACTGGTAACTGCCACTGTGTTTCAGATCAGCAGACAGAATCGTAATGCTCTGCACATCATCTTGTAAGCAACTGCCGTTTTTGTACCACAAATACTTTTGTTTCTGGGCAATACTCCCATTCACTTGCACAGTTGAAGCCAAGGAACACATCACAGATACAGAGCCATTGATGAGAACTGGGGTCCAATTTGGAGAGAGGGAAACCAACGGTTTGATTGGACCTTCTATCAACACAACATATTGGGTGTTGGTCAAACACTTGAAACACAACCCAACAAATAAAATAACAACAATGATATACAGTATGCAGGTTTCTAGCTATAGAACACATTGACTCTATGTAAATAAAGGATAATAATAACAATGGCAACATGACTAGGGGAGAACACCTTAAGTATTAAGTGTGTTAAAGGAAAATATTAGAAGAGTAAAAGCTTTTTTTGCACTGATGTGGAAACAATGGATTCCAAGAATCAAGATGAAAGACTTTAACAGGTCAGTGATGGGAAATAGGAGGTTAGGGAAAACACACAGCCAGGGTCATACCACAAAAAAAAAACCTCCCAATTCCCAGTAATGTGAAAGTGCAGGACATGCTGCCGGCTCATTGAACTATGAACCCAAAGGGATGGAGAATGGAGGAAAATTATTTACCTGCAATATAAATGAATGCTTCTTTACTGAATATGGGATGCTTAGATTCTTTGGAACACTTGTAATTACCATTCTTATGTCTATCTGCCTTTCCAGCATTTAAAGTGGATTTATTGACTGGTGAATGGAGGGTAATACCGTCCTTGTAAAACACTGTGCTGTTCTCTTTATAACCATCCCAGCCGTGGCATCTAATCAACAGGGTATCCCCTTGCCGAACAGTAGGGGGAGCCTGAAGTACAACCCAATCTGTATAAAAAAAAATATATTATACGATTATTATAAGCGTTATATCTCAGATATCTCAGATAAAGGCAACCTTGTACTGACCTTCTCAGTTGCACTCCAATACCTCATTCTAGTGCACACAAGCATTCTTGAAAAGTCCTGTGTCGGCAGTGCTGGATGTTTAGAGGGCGTATCCAGCTCCCTTCCAAGGTCCTGTAGAGGTGCCATTGGAGCAGGGAGGAGCAGTGGGATGGAGCATATTATTGAGCCTATATGCATACCTAGCCATTACTATACAGCCCTGGAAATAGCAACGCCTAAAAGTGTCTTGCATATAGTCACCAGAAACGCAGCGTGGTGGTCAGCCCGCATATCCACGTGGACTGGCACACCTAGATATGCATATTTAAGGGCACAATGGTAACTGCTGACCTCTTTCAACTAGTGGGCTCAATATACCAAGCCTCCTTATTCCCAAAACAGACATACAGAGACCAAATGCAGGCACAGAGCTAGTAAATAGGCATCAAGGTTAAAAAACAGGAAGAGCCCCCTGTTAGTATGGAGCCTTTAGCAGCACAATAGCACATCACTTTCCCTTCTTTTAGACACCTCATGG
Source organism: Xenopus borealis (assembly GCA_024363595.1). Taxonomy (NCBI): domain Eukaryota; kingdom Metazoa; phylum Chordata; class Amphibia; order Anura; family Pipidae; genus Xenopus; species Xenopus borealis. Next base: position 120,981,989 of record CM044445.1, read on the forward strand.
ACCCGCAACTCCCTACTCCCGAGTTGCAATTGACTAGCAACCAACGCTGGAGCCAAAACTCTGTTTAAAACGTTCACTTTGTGCTGACGTTCTTCTTTCCCTGATGAAAGTTCCACTTAGGAACTGAAATGTTGGATTTGAAAAAAAAAACAAATTCTTCACTATTATAATTTTTTGTTAAATCCTTGGAGTGCTGCCACTCTTGCATTTACATTAAATATAAATATATATATAAATTTTACTTTGAAATTTGAATTTGAAAAATTCTAATTCATTGGAATTTTCACTTCAACCCTTGGTAAATAAGCCCCCTAGGCCCCCTTAGGGGCTGATTTACAAAGGGTCGATCGAAAATGGACCTTCCTGACATTCTAGTTTTTTTGGAGGAAAATTCTATTTGAGTTTAGTTTATATTGATTTGAATATGACACAAATCTTCGAATCACTCCCATTCAATCACATTTTAGACGTTCTAATTTTTTCATCAATAACCTCCCATTCGAGTTGTGTGTACATTCAAATTTAATGGAAGAAATTCTCACCAATTCATAAATCTGCCTATTAGAGTAAATATTATTATTGGCTGTGTTTCCTTTCACAGTGATCAAACGTTCTAATGATTTTAGTCCAACTCACTGCAGTGTAATGTTCTTTATATCTACACGGTTGGGGTTATTTGCTCGGGTGAAGGTGCAAAGTGCACAAACTGAAATCAATATTTACACGTAGTTGCAGAAAGGTTTATTCATTAAGGGGGTTATTTATTAAAGATCAAGTTGTGTTTTTCCCAAAAAATGTAAGTATTTCAAGGGTAGTTTCAGTAAAAACTAGAATTTTTTAGAATTAAAAAAAAAACTTAATTATCTATGATTTATTATCATAAACTGTCACTGACACAGTTTATGTAAACTTTATCTTTCTGGTAGAAAGACAGGAAACCTACACATGTAACACATCTCATAATAAGCGTCTCAAACCCGCCAGCCTGTATATTAATAGACTAACTGTCACATCCTTTTAGAACTGACTTTTTTCTGACAGTTAGCACATTGGAGGCAAAACATTTAGTATCTTACAGCCTACAGGGGGGCACTGAGTTTACCTAAAATCATAATCTGAAATATATTTATCCACAAGGCCTCCATACATTTTGTGCAAACAGTACAATAAACTAGTTGTAGACATACTGTAGGTACACATTACATTACAATATTAAATAATGTCTCTACTGTGTTGTATAAAGAGTTGTGGGACTTATATTATTTATCTGATCCTTATACCTACTAGGCTCAGAATGCTCAACCACTTCATGCTACTGTCACTGTAAAAAAAAAAAATCTGCGGGTAACAAAATTGATATTTTTATTCATTTGAGGAGAAGTTGATGATTGAGGCTATGTATCAAAATTGATATTTTTATTCATTTGAGGAGGAGTTGATGATTGAGGGTATATATCTTCTTATTCCTGCCCCAGGATGTGGAAAAATATATTTATTGATGACTTATAGTACTGTTTTATTATAAAAGAGAAAAAGGAAATCAATTTTAAAAATTGCAAATGATTGAAATGGAGTCTACGGGAGATGGCCATCCCATCCGTTCCGGATAACGCAACTTCTTGTTGTTCATATGCACTGTTTGCCTTTTTAAAAATATTCAATAGTGATGGGTGAATCTGGGGCGTTTTGCTTCGCCATTTTTTTTGTGAATTTCCTGAGAAATTCCTGAAACAGCGAAAAATCCGCAAAACACCGCCAGCATCTCATTTTGGACACATGCATCCATTTTTGGAAGCGGGTGTCTGTTTTTCAACAGGCAAATTTTTCCTGGCCTTTCGTGAATTTAATCGCCAGCGGTGAATCGTGGGAATTCCCCGCAAATTCACAACAGGCTAATAAATTTGCCCATCATTAATATTCCATTTAAAAATCTATTGCCTGTCCTGGTTTCTCTAATCTAATCCATAGTCCAAAAGAAAGTTTGTGTGTCTTTTTAACCCCCCGCCCATTGATTATAACTGCTAACCTGATACCCCAACTTATCAAAGTTCAAGTTTTGTTTTCCCCTGAAAAATTTGAGTTTTCAAAAGTATTATTCAATAAAAACTCACATTTTCGAAAAACTAGATTTTTTTGTATTTTTGGAAAAAAACTAGGATTTTTTGAGGTTCATTATATCCCAAACCTGGAAATAACTTAATTCTGTAAAATGCTCCTTCTCAAACCTGTTGGCCATGTTGTACTCAATGGCAGAGTTTCCTTGAACCTTTTGATGATGTTTGAGTTTTTCCAGTTGGTTTGCTCAAAAACTTAAAGTTGAGTGATTTCAGATTTTTCTGTAGCAAAACTGCAGAAACTCAGTTCGAGTTTTTCATCCCCACTTCAGTGATTCATGTGTTTTACATTCAAGTTTTTTTCTTAAATAAGAAACCATTCGAGTTGTGAGTTCATTTGAGGTCTAAATAATCTGAAACAGCTCTAAAATTCAACCTTTGATAAATCTGCCCCATGGTTTGTGCAGTTTGTGATGAACTGGTAACTCACCATCAGAAACCTCCAGTCTTAGGGAGTCACTTTTATCAGTGGTATCAGTTT
>CM044445.1:121004864-121014974 GCA_024363595.1 Xenopus borealis
CAAATGTTCCACCACCTCAGCTGAATAAATTCATGAAATGCCCAAAAAATTTTGCCTGCCGAAAATTAACCGGCATCTCGTTTTGGACGCGGCCGTCTGTTTTTGGACGCTGGCGCCTATTCTCAAAAACAGATGCCAGGGTCCAATTTTTTGGAGGCTGGCAATGGGCGCCAGTGTCTAAAAATGGACGCCCGCGTGCAAAACGACACGCAATGTTTCCCGAATTTTTCGACATTTCACGAATTTCTACTAGAGATTTCGGTGAAACGAAATGCTCCAGATTCACCCAGACATGTCAGCAATTAATAATACATTCTCTTTATGCCCTGACATATAAATATCTTATAGCTGATTCATGAAGTGTTTCCAATATTGTAAAGAAAATACAAAGACTAAATACATAAAGGAACTTCAAATATGTCCAGCAAAGTACATTCTTTTTCCATGCGATTTTGACGTGTCAAAAACGTGACGCGACTCATTTCGGGATAGATTCGCCCATCACTACCTGTAGAGATTCTAAAATGTTTTTGCCACAAAATTTACTGTATCACAAATACTATAATAATATAATCCTCAGCTGAGCTCGTTCTACATTTAAAGTGATCATCATCAAATAATAATAATATTCTTCAGAGGTTTTTTAAAGATTATCTGTATTATGAATCCTCCATAAATTCATGGCGGTTCCTCCAAAAAATGGCATTGTTTAAAATCAATAGAGTTCACGCTAATAATAATTTGTCTCAAATTAAGGGGCCAGTTAATTTGTGGAGTGGTCCCATAATTTAGCAAAGAGTTACTGATCAGTCTTGAGAGATTCAAATTTTTGAAAGTTTTTGTTTTAAGCTAATTGCACAGTACATTTCCAAAACGTTAAGCCGTTAATGCCTAATTCAATTAGTAGTTTCATTCATTCTGTGTTAACCTACAGTATATTGTTTAAGTGCTATTAGGGTTAGTGATTGGTATTTTTAACACTCGTTACGTGCTTTGCATATTTGAATTAGGTGCAAAGCTGTGCTCACCTGCCACCTGGATATTGATCTCATTGCTCCTCTTCTGCACAGTACTGCTTTCTGCTCTAACCTCACAGGTATAATTCCCAGAATCCTCCAGCTGAGCTGAGGGGACTCCATATTGGTTGGATAAACTGAATCCCTGCACATTGTGCCCATTTCTGTAGAAAGCAAACTGCAGCTCTGTAGTCGCTCTTCGGGGGCTGCGCTCTGTGTCACATGTTATGGTCATGTGATCTCCTTCTGTCAGGGGATTTTTATTCACTTTCATCACTGGTTTGGAGAACAGCTCTAGAACCAGAAACGTGTTGTCAAATAGCAACGTTGACATTTGCTCCATCTATACCTGCTCTTGAATTCCACAAAAAAACATGATATCCCTTATTTCTAAATAGATTCCTCATACTACCACTGGGTGGCGCAAGCCATTAAACTGAAAAGCAGATTTCACTGAAACTAGCCCTCTTAGAATTCTCGTTTGTCTACAAAAATTTCCATTGAAGAGAAAATAGCTTCCATAAACTTCTTCACAGGAGGACTCGGGTCTATTGCAGGAAAATGCAGTCAAGAGAGACCTAGTTTTTGTGTTTATAACATTGGTACCTGGGACTGGAAGGGACAGTAAAATCCTGTGCTCTAAGAAGTAGGCATGGCACACTTTGATGTGTAAAACCAGACTTTTATTAAGCAGTTTCTCACAGGTTAATATGGGCAAACTGGAGGCAACTCAGAGGATCATTGCTAATTCTCACATGGACACCAGCATTCTTCTTACGAGTCTTACGGGACCCCTGTTATGTGGAAATGTACTAGAAGAGTGCTGATAGCCATTGAGGGAGGCCTCCACTCCAGGTAAAGCTTTCCATCTACTTCTTTGTAGTGTCCAGTATACAGTGCTTAACCTTCTCCCAGCTTTCTCACTACAACTAACAGGTTCCCTACTAACTTCCAACTGAGTGCTCCAATTCCCTATCTGGCGCATAATCACCTGGGGCTCTACCCTCTAATACTCAATGCTCGTTGGGACTCAAGCTGCTCTTGTTTACTACCATATCTACCTGTCAATTCTACAGTGATCTGGTTACAATCTTCTCTCTCTATCTCTGTTTAATCCTAGCAAGGAACAGGTGCCCAAATGGTCTGACTCAATGTTGTCTTTCTCGCCTGCTGATGTTCTTAGGACTGCTGATGACTCTTGCACGTCCTTATAGGCTCCTGAATGGAACTCACCTCTCTAAGCCAACTGGACTGTTTGTCTGAGCTAAATATAATCTGAACTATAAAATTTTGGTTGACATTATTTCATCTCCTTACATATTTACAGTTAGGCCACTCCCACCCAAACAAAAAATATTGTAGGAATGCTTACATTTTGAATTAAATGAGGAATTACATTAATAACAGTTAAATGTCCATTTAAATCAGCTGGCCTATAAAAGCAAAGCTTTGCTTACCTGTCACCTGGATATTGATCTCGTTGCTCCTCTTCTGTACAGTCTGTTTTTTTGTTCTAACCTCACAGTTATATTTCACAGAATCCTCCAGCTGAACATTGGAGACGCTGTATTGGTTGGATAAACTGAATCCCTGCACATTGTGCCCATTTCTGTAGAAAGCAAACTGTAGCTCTGTAGTGGCTCTGCGTGGGCTGAGCTTTGTGTCACATGTTATGGTCATGTGATCTCCTTCTGTCAGGGGATTTTTATTCACTTTCATCACTGGTTTGGAGAACAGCTCTAGAACCAGAACAATGTTTAAAATAATGCAAGTTTAGAACGATAAGGGCAATTTTGGGCACAACTTAACTGTATAACTGTAAATGTTTCTATAAGTCCAGTGTAGTTGTGGCTGCCGCAATTGTACCCAATGAGCCAAAAAGGATCCAGTTGCATTCAGGTTTTGATTAGGGATGCACGGAATCCAGGATTCGGCCTTTTCCAGCAGGATTCAGTTTCGGCCGAATCCTTGTGCATGGCCGAACCAAATCTAAATCCTAAATTGCATATACAAATTAGAGGCGGGAAGGGAAATCACGTAACTTTTTGTCACAAAACAAGGAAGTAAAAAATGTGTTCACCACTTTTTACCTTGCTGCCACCAAGTTGCATATGCACATTAGGATTCTGATTGATTTGGTATTCGGCCAAATCTTTCATAAATGATTTGGGGATTCAGCCGAATCCCAAATAGTGGATCCCTGGTTTTGATGCAAATTGGTTATGAGTTGCATTATAGCTGCTTAAGTCATGTGCACCTGTTGATGCATCACACTGCAAAAACCCTAGAGCAACTGCCAGGTCCAATATGTCAGTAACTCTAGAGTTGTCCAATATCAATAGGTGCAGTTGCTCACCATTCATTAGAAAAGCCAGGATGGATGCATTAACTGCAAGGCGCAGCAGTGCATTTTAATTAAAATACCTTATCATTATGCACTCTGCTGTGTGCCCATTTTTGAGGACCCACAGTTGACGGTGCATTGGTAAATGGCCCCCTTACTTTTCATGAAACTGACAGTTTAGACATAAAATATTGATATTCAACAGCAGTGATGCTGTATTAGTGTCAGGATCGCGACGCCCGGAGGCTTACCTTTAGCTCTGGGCGGCGCGTCCTCTCTCTCCGGCGTCCTATACACAATGGCGGCGCCCATAGCCGCCACGTGGATAGCGGCGCCGGGTAGTGACGTCATCGTGTTGCGCCCGACGTGATGACGTCACGGCACCCCATTTTGGCGCCAAATTCAAATATTTAAAGCGCCATTGGATGCCCAATTATAGGACACTATAGGACCATATTGCCTTGATCCTGGGTTTGTTATTTGATCCTGTTTCTTGTATTATTTGATCTTGCCTGGACTTTGTATTTATTTTGTTCCTGCCAATACACCTTTTTGCCTGGACCTGTCTGTGTCCTGCCTGTTCCTTGCCAATGCTTTGCCATTGGACCCTATAACCCCTAAGCTTCCTCCTTGGTCCACTACTACCCCTGGGCGCCTAACTAAGGCCTACCCGTGACAATTGGCTGGGTGCTTGGATTCGGACAAGTAGAAATCCAGCAGAGTCAGTTGAATCTCAAACCAAAACTTTATGTAATTAATAAATAAATAATTCAAGCAGCTTTAAAAATCATTAAGAACAAGTTCTGAATGCAGTTTGTTAAAGCTTTTTAACAGTAATAATTACCTACTTTATGCAAGGATCATACTAGGTGATTCTTGGAATTTGATTGAACCCAACAAATACTGTATATAAAATAGATGGGTGCATTTAAAGTGAACTTATCACCCAGACATAAAAAAGTTGTATAATAAATGTCCTTTTCAACTTAAATTTGAAACACAATTTTTTTTAATTTAAACATTCATAGTGTTCATACATTCATTTAAAAATCTCAGCTGTCAATCAAATATTGCCAGCCCCTCCTCTATACCTTAGACAATTACTTTCACTTTCCATTCAGCACTTCCTAGATGTCACTGCTCTCCCCACATTCCCCTGTTCTCTTCACCATTTAATTGTATAACCAGTGCATGGGGATGGACATCAGGTCCCCCGTTCTGGTGCACAAACAAGATTTTGCTATAATTATAAATTCCCAGACAGAAGGAAAATCGTATAAACATGAAATAAACCCAATAGGCTGGTTTTGCTTCCAATAAGGATTAATTATATCTTAGTTGGGATCAAGTACAAGCTACTGTTTTATTATTACACAGAAAAAGGAAATCATTTTTACAAATTTGGATTATTTGGATAAAATGGAGTCTATAGGAGACAGCCTTTCCTTAATTCAGAGCTTTCTGGATAAAGTGTTTCCGGATAACACATCCTATACCTTTATACGATGAGTTCCCCTGACAGCATGCAATACTATGTTTTTCCAGCATTTGCAGCAGGAAGGAGCCAGCAAAGGCTTCTGTCCAGGCCTCCTCCTCTATTGTGATCCGATTGTTAGGCCCTAGGGCCCACAATCGGATCACCCCGATATCGCCCACCTCAAGGTGGGCATATCGGGGACAGATCCGCTCATTTGGCGACATCGCCAAACGAGCGGATCTATCCGTGTATGGCCACCTTTAGAGTCACGTGTAACCCATGTTCTATTAAACTAGCTGGTGATTAACCCCCTTGGCCTGTACGGTCCAAATAAGTGTTACACTACAATCAAGGTCAAGCAGAAACAATCTGTTTGTCCCCAGGCGCCCGCCGGAATCATGGAGGAGGCTCACTTCTAAAAATTCATTGCGGCTTTATTGTGCACATTTGAAAATTACAGACAGTGGGATGGTGGGATACAGTCTGTAATTTTCAAATGTGCACAATAAAGCCGCAATGAATTTTTAGAAGTGAGCCTCCTCCATGATTCCGGTGGGCGCCTGGGGACAAACAGATGATGAATGAATTGATGAGCCGACTGGAAGTTGCCGGCATCCCGCGAGAGCAGCCCCTGGAATGGAGAGAAGCAACATATCATATACTATTGTGACCCAAGCAGAAACAATGTACAACATTGAGCAATAAGAAGAGATAAAAAAAAAAGAAACAAAACAACAAAAAGAGTGAGAACTACCCAAATATGTAATCCAAGTTTACCTCTTACAAAAATATGTTCTTCGCTAGAATAACTATAATATACCAGAATGTCCTTCACTTGTCGGGTGCATCTGTACAAACCACTCATTGCCATATTTGCTGTTCCAACCAGAAAATCCGCTTTAGATGGAGAGGATCTTATAACCACATTGTCCTTGTACAACACAGCGTCTCTAGCAGAATACCCAGGATACCCTGCACAGGACACATATAATTCATCCCCTTCAAATACAAACGGTGGTGCTTTTAGGGCAAGCCAACCTGAAACCAAAAGAGACATTACAAATGTTTGATTGTCATTTACATCATGGACCTTACTTTTAGAAAACACTGAATTAAATTAAATTTTCTGATTGGGCATCACCCCAAAGTTTGTACAGGGGTGGGACCATTTGCCTATGAGTTAGTACTCCTTTGGCATGAAGTGTGTTAGGCTACACGTCCTAATAAAATTGTTTACTTTTATAAATATTCTTGCTACTGCATTTGCTATCAGTGGGTTTTTTTGCATATGTAAATTAGGGCCAGGGAGGGAAATCACGTGACTTTTTGGCACAAAACAAGGAAGTAAAAAGTGTTTTCCCCTTCCCACCCATAATTTGCATATGCTAATTAAGGTTCGGATTCGGTTCGGTATTCGGACAAATCTTTTGGGAAGGATTCAGGGGTTCGGCCGAATCCAAAATAGTGGATTCGGTGCCTCCCTTAAAAAGTGTTTCAAAGGTTCAAAAAGGTCTTTTGTTTCGGTCAGAAAAATGAGAAAGGAAAGAAAACTTAAGACAGTAAAGGAGAAAAAGAAACCTCCACATATTTGGGATGGTTTTTATGGTAATATTAATATTTATATTTAATATCTTATGGTAATATTTCTTTCCCTTGGCTAAACACTCTTTTTGCTTTTGTTAAAGGAAAACTATACCCCCAAAATGAATTCTTGAGCAACCGTTTATATCAAATTAAGTGACATATTAAAGAATCTTTCCAAACTGGAATATATATTTAAGTAAATATTGCCCTTTTACATCTCTTGCCTTGAACCCCCATTGGGTGATGGTCTGTGTGCTGCCTCAGAGATCACCTGACCAGAAATATTTCAACTCTAACTGTAACAGGAAGAAGTGTTGAAGCAAAAGACACAACTCTGTCTGTTAATTGGCTCATGTGACCTAACTTTATAGTTTGTTTGGTATGTTTGTGTGCACCGTTGGATCTTACGATCCCAGGAGGCTGTCCTTATTTTTTAAAATGGCTATTTTCTATTTAGGATTACCCAATGGCTCATGCTACTGAAAAAGTGTATTATTATGAAAATGGTTTATTTACATGAAGCAGGGTTTTACATATGAGTTGTTTTATGCAATATCTTTTTATAGAGACCTACATTGTTCTGAGGGTATAGTTTTCCTTTAAATGGTCAGTTTACTTGCTGTTATTCATTAATCAGAAAACGGAATACATTGGGCCTGATTCAAATCTAGGCTCACTCTTCTGCCTATAGCAGCTTCCTTTGGCATTGGGAGGAGCCCTCCACTACTCAGATGCCACCATGACTTAATGTGAGAGGACCAAGGGGGAGGCTCTGGGCAGGCAAAGGTAATCGTAATGTATACAGAAAGGACGGAAATAAGGAGAATGGTCAAGGGACAGGCCGGGTCAATAACAAAAAGACAGTACAGTACTAAATCAGAAGCAGAACACAGGCTAGGGTCAAACCAAACATATTTGCAGTAAAGTAACGAGGTCCAATAGAATAGTTGAAGAGCAGGCAGAGGTCAGTACAGGCAGCAGAACATCAAGGTTAAAGGTCAGGCAGTGGTCAGTTAACAGGATCAGATGATATAACACACCCAGAAACTATGGAACATAGACCTATACTGGGCGATAAGTCAGAGAGGATTAAGGGGTTTTATAGGCAGGCCCGGATTTGTTGCAAGGCCACATAGGACCGAACATAGGGCAGCAGAAATTCAGGGGTGGCAGGCGCCCAGCCGCATAAAAGGTCAGTTGCGCATGCTGAACTTTGCCTATTCCATATATAACTATGTGCGCACACGCTACCTCACAAAGGGAGGGGGATGTGGACTGGGAGAGACATGTCGAAGGGGGAAGCAGAAGAGGAGCAGGACAGGAAGGTAAGAGAGCCACTGAGGTGGAAGGGGAGGGAGACGTGAAGGGGGAAGCATAAGGGAAGCGGACAGGAGGGGAGAGAAATGTGGAGGGGGAGGCAGAAGCTGAGGGGTTATCAAAAAAGGAGCAGGGTTATCAGAAGCGAAGCAGGACGGGTTGGGAAGAGAGAGGGGGAAGCGGAGGGAGATGCAGAGTGGAAGGGGAGAGAGATACGGAGACGGGAGATCAGCAGACACGGTCTAGGTGTGCCCTGTTTGTTAATCTGGGCCTGTTTATAGGCAAACTAATGGCATGCACTGAAAGACTTGGAACTAGACATGCTTACTTGCAATTACAAGCATAGCCATAGGAGTGAACAAGGGGTTTAGCTGTTCACAAAGAAGAGTGGTAATGCAGAGAGCACATAAACAGCAAGTCCCCAGTTCAACTCCAGGTGGGCTATTACAAAGAGATTCATTTAGGGGAGAAAAAACTTTTCTCCTAATTCAGTTTCAGTTTTTTCCCCATAGAGTTTAATAGAGTTTTCACGTGATAAACAGTGAGGAAAGTTTTTCTGAATTGAATTGCATCTCAAATTGAATGTTGTCCATTAGTTTTCATGTGATAAACCTTTTTTTCACTGAATCTGGCCCTATGTATCCTATAAACAAGAAGACAACACTTACCATGACTGACTTTCAGTCTGACACCTTCACTCTTATTGCCTTTACTGGTTCCACACTGAAAACTTCCTCCATATTTCACTTTGGGGTTGTCAATTGTAAAACTCTTTTGATACCTACGGATGATCTTGTTGTCTTTGTACCAGTAATAGATCTGGTCTCTTGGTTCGGGGGGATCCACATTGCAGGTGAGAGTTACAGATTCCTCGGTGAATACCGTGGCCCAATTCGGATCAAAGCTCACAAAGGCTATAGAGGAATCTCCTGAATAAGGGACAAAAAAGTTCTACAGTATGCATCTGCACAATCTCAATTTACTTCTTTAACAGAGAACTTAGGGGCAAATTTTGTAAAAGGGTGAAGTAACCATTGCTAGAGAAACTTCACCAGAAAGCCCATCCGTAGGGACATGGGAAACTAACATCCCATGTAATATATTAGTACTTCATTGGCATATCTCATTGGTCTTAGGTAGTGACCACTTCCTGCAGTGCCATAACAAAATGCTTTGTAGGGGAAGATCCTTTTTCTTTGGCTGCAGCAGCTGAGCTGGGCAGTGGATCCATTGAGCCTGGAGTCAACAAGGCGCCAGAAGTGTTACGCCGTAAAGGGACAACCCGTTTAGTGAAGTTGGGGTACAGGGACCCCGTGAATGAGGTGAAGCTAGTGTGTAGTGAAGCTCCTGAAATAGCACTCTATAGAGATAGTCAGTGAGGCTTAGTTAGTTAGAGCAGCTTTGTGCTCCACAAAGGAGTATAGAAGGGAGTAGCTCTCCTTCCAGGCTCTGCTTTGCCTGTAGTGAAGGGACCACAGTACTGACAAGGGAATCAGGTCATGGTTCTATCCCTGTTACATATCTGCTGTAGGGGATCTGGTCCACATGAGGTACTGAAAGCCAACTCAACTGATCCATGCTACGTATTCCTCCTGTGGTGGGTTTTCTAGACTGTGTCTGCTATACTTTAAATGTGCCTGACAAATGTACTGTAAGATACCTCATGTGAGAGTACTACAAACCTGTGGCTCTTTTTACTGTACCTAATAAAGCCTCTTCTACTGGTTTTGCAAAGAACCCCTGACATCCAACTCCTATTCTTTTATACCTTTCGGCCGTAGAGAGTTGCGGTTCAACTACATCAGCATGTGTTATTTCCATGTAGCAAAAGCCCTTCCTGGTGAAAGAGGGTCATGTGTAGCCCATGCTATACAGTACATCACTAGTATTGTCTATCTTAGCCAAAAAGGGGTTACATCAGTGACATCATATCCTGTATACCGGAAAGTCATAAAAGTTCTAAAAAAAATGCTGGTGTTTTTTCATATTTTAAAGTGGGATTGTCTATAAAAGTTGCAACAAGTACACATTTTTGTTTGAACCTTTTACCATTTGAGGGGCATGCCGCATTTGTTTTAGGGTGGGCTCATGTCTAGGACATCAGAGGATCTCTTTTGTCTTTATTTTGCTTCCTTGGACATGTGTAATAATAAGTGGCCACTTCAAGCATTTACTCCAACATCTCTAATAAAGACATAAACAATATATGACCTATTTGTACCCGCCCTATTCAAATTGACCTAAGTGTAAGTATGCTGAAGAAGTTTCTCTAAATCTACAAATGCTCGGAGCCAGCGCACATCCTATTCAAAATTTTATCGGGTGCTCATCCCAGGGAGACTCCCCATTAGGGTCCCCAAAATTATTAAGCA
>CM044445.1:121065705-121077892 GCA_024363595.1 Xenopus borealis
AGAACAGACAGGAATCAATACAATAACATAGTAGAAATAAACACAAAAATACAATTACATTCAAGATCAAGTGCTTACTGTTTAGAGGATAGAAGAAGGAGGTCTCTGCCCCATGGAGCTTACAGTCTAAGTTTGGTTTGTAACTGCCATTTGTTTACAAAGTCCCTGACAAATGCTGGCTGATCACCTACAGTACATGGTACATTGTGAGAATGCCTGGGAGCCTTCATTTAAAATTTAGTAGTTGGTGAATATAAGGTGAGAGAAATATTTTAATTGTATTTATATTCTGGAACCATGCCTTCAGTACAGCTGATATAGTAGGATGAGATTTGAGAAAGTTAAAGATGTCTGAAATTATTTGGCTTGGAAGTTCTCACGGATGGAAGAGTTGGGGTCCCATTGACTGCCAATATCATTGGTGCTCCAGTTCTAATTGCATATGGAATGGAGCTTTCACTGGTGAAATTCGGAACCAATATCTTCTGACATCCACAGAAAAAAAAAATCATGATCATGAACACTATCTACAGTTAGGGACAGATTTACTAAGCTGGAGTGAAGGATTCAAATGCAAAAACTACGGATTTTCTAATTTTTTTTGGCTACTGCGACCATCGAATTTGCTAAATTCGATCAAATGATTCGAATGACTCGAACAATTCGAATAATAAAATCGTTCGACCATTCGATGGTCGAATTAATTGCCCTTTAAAAATTCCTTTGATTGCCTAACCCGCCATATTAAACCTACCGAGTAGCTATATTTTCCCATGGGAAGCTCCCATAGGCTTTTTTAATTTTTTTTTTTTGATTGAATAGAAATCATTCGATCGAATGCTTAAAATCGTTCGAATCGTACGATTTGTACGATTTTTTTTAGAGAAATCGGATGATTTCTATTCGATCGTTTAATAGATCGAATATCGGTAAAATCCTACGAATTCGATATAAGAACTAGTCGGATTTTACTTCGTGAAAAATTCGAGGATCGAATTCGAGGGCTTTTAACCCTCGAAATTCGACCCTTGATAAATCTGCCCCTAAATGTTTTAAAGGAAACCAATGCCAAAAAAAAAATTTTGCGTGTAAAGACCACGAAAACCCTCTAATACAAAACTTTGCCAGGGAAAGTGGTTGAGGACCTATAGAAGTCACTGAGAGCTGCACTAATTCTGTTGGAACATTTTAAAGCGATTCAAACTTTGCGAAGGTTTAGGATTTTTTTCAATAGGAATTGTTCGAAAGGTATTTATATTTGTTAGAGCATCGATCAAAGTCATTTTCCATTCTTATTTTTTTTATTTGGATCTTTTAATAAATGTTATCACAATGTCATAACTTTCCTTAATAACTTCCATGCTGCTACTTAAAAAGAACTGGTTCCTGGGTCATGGTTGTGAAAATGTAGTAACGATTGTGATTCAACTGTGCATGAAGTTATGAGGCACTGAAGTTCTCGTAGATAGAAGAATCAGGTTCGTCATGATACCGGAAAGCTATGGTGGATTTACTCTTTTCAGCAGTGTAAGAAACAGAAACGTCATCCTGAATAAAATACAAAATATTACGACTTGACACCAACACCAACGAAATGATGATGTACAGAACATACGGGGCAGATTTACTAAATTCACATGAAGAATTCGAAGTTCGATTGAATTTGCCTTATATTCGAATTTGAATCTTCAAATATGGAAATTAGGCAAATTCAAATGATTCGGATATTCGAATAAAATTTTAATTTGAATATTCGATGGTCAAATATTCGATAGTTGAATCTGAAGGATTTTACTTCACTATTCCCATGGTCGAATTTCTAATTTTTTTATTAAAAAAGTAAATCTACCCCACAATGTTTCCTCTCTGAGTTTTTTATATTTGGATCTTTCAATAATTTACATGGCATTTGTCGATAAAATAAGTCTAGTCATGGTTTCCAAAAACCTCTAAAAGCATTAAAATTAGAATGCTGATAAATGGGCCTCAAAGGTAATGGGTTTTTGGTGGTCTGTACAGCTGGAGAGGAATTGAATGTTCTGCTTCCAATTACGTTACTCTGTGTCAACAACTCCACTGTGCCAGGAAAAATAATAAAGGAAGGAGAACTCCAGCAGAATCTCTGCAAGACTTTTATTCCAGGTTGTGTGGGCCTCCCCATGAAAAACTTGCCAGTTTTTAGGTAGAGAGAAAGATTATGTTTAGTGATGGGCGAGTTTATTCAGCAGGCACGAATTTGCAGCGAATTCCCTGTTTCCCTTCCGGCGCATACATTTGCGAAACTGCTGCAAAACTTTGCCAGTACAAAACGAGACGCTGGTGGCGTTTTTGTGAATTTTTTGCCGTTTGCAAATTTCGTAGGAAATTCACGATGTGAAATGGGAAAAATTCACCCATCACTAGGGATGGCGCGAACCGCGGAAAAAATGTTCGTGAATAGTGATGGGCGAATCTCCCGCGATTCGCTTCGCCGAAAAATTCGCGAAACGAGTCGCAGGACGATTTTGTCGCGCGTCGCGTCAACTTTGACGCGCGTCGCGTCAACTTTGACGCGTCGCTTTCGGCGCCAAAAACGACGCGCGACTGACGCGCGACTCGTTTTCGGCTAATTTTCGCCAAGCGAAATTTCGCTGGTGATTCGCGAATTTATTCGCCAGCGGCGAATCGCGGCAATTCGCCGTGAATTCGACCTAGGCGAATAAATTCGCCCATCACTATTCGTGAACATATTCGCGAACTTGCGACAAAATGCGCGAACGGTTCGCGAACATTGCGAACCCCATAGACTTCAATGGGAAGGCAAACTTTAAAAGCTAAAAAAGACATTTTTGGCCAGAATAATGATTTTAAAATTGTTTAAAGGGTGCAACGACCTGGACAGTGGCATGCCAGAGGGGGATCAAGGGCAAAAATGTATCTGAAAAATCCAATAGTCGCAGCCACTGAAGCACAGAAAAAATATGCCATATAAATGCTGAAAATAGTCGCAGCCACTGAAGCACAGAAAAAATATGCCATATAAATGCTGAAAATAGTCGCAGCCACTGAAACACAGAAAAAATATGCCATATAAATGCTGAAAATAGTCGCAGCCACTGAAGCACAGAAAAAATACAGGTCAATGTATGGCAGTTGTTTGAAGAACAGTAGATTACTAGCCAAGTAGCCAGCAAAGCTACCTAAGCTAAAATGTCCCTCAAATCCCTGCAGACTTCTGTCCCTCCAATACAGAGCAGTATGAATGAGATTACTAGCCAGCAAACTGTCCCTGAAATCACTAACAGCTCTCTCCCTACACTAACTCTTCCAAGCACACACAGACAGAATGAAAAAATGCTGCAGGGCTTCAGTTTATATATGGAAGGGGAGTGGTCCAGGGGGTGTGGGGGTGGTCCAGGAGAGAGAGCTTCCTTATTGGCTGCCATGTATCTGCTGGTCTGGGGTGAGAGGGCAAAAAAAAGAGGCGACTATGCGCGAACCCAAAATGGCGAACGTCACGCGACGTTCGCGAATATTCTGCGAGCGCGAACAGCGGATGTTCGCGCGAACAAGTTCGCGCGCGAACAGTTCGCGCCATCCCTACCCATCACTAATCATGTTCTATTTTTTACATTGAATCCCCAAAACCTAATGAAGAATTGCACAGTTTAAATGTAGTGCTGCTGGTGGTCAGAAAGGGTGCATCCAGAGTGGGTGATAGAGTGGTGGCACAAGGGCCTCAAGCTATGGACTTTTACATTGTGGAGCCCTATTTGATTTGACATTCTAGGCCAGTGATCCTCAAACTTAGCTGTTAAAGAACTACAAGTCCCACAATGCAATGAAGGAGTCTGACAGCCACAGTCAGGCAAATGCATTGTGGGACTTGTAGTTCCTTAACAGCTGGAGGGCCAAGTTTGAGGACCACTGTTTTAGGCTTCACAAGTTTCAGTCACAACCAAACAGGCACCCCAGAGTACTATTAACCATGTCAAATACTTTGATTTCGCACAAAAGTACCTGAGGTGTGCTCACATATAAACCCTCAGGAATATTATTATGAAATACTCACGCTATTATTCTTTGGAAAAGAAGGAGCTGAAAGAAAAAAGTCAAATCATGAAGCAGTTGTCTTTTTAAGGCTTGCTATACATGTATTTTGCAATTGTGCTTAGAACATTTACCCATGCTAATATTAAATGACTATATTTCTTTATAGAGTCTGTGTCTACAGTGATTTTACTGGCATGTCTGGGGTTGCTGTGCACATAATCTATGTCTGCAGCTCATAATTTGTGTTCTGTGATGATCTTACTGGCATGTCTGGGCTTAGATACACTTAGAACTATGGATACTTATTTAGCATTGTAACCATAGACTTAGTGGGTAACACGTTCAGAGAAGCTAGTTAAATAAGACGGAAATAATTCTACATCCATTCCTATAAGTTTAATACAAATAATGACTAAATGTAGAAATAGTAGACTTGTAACATTATTTTCCCAGAAAAAAAATGTTGAAATACAGTGTCGTTACTACAGGGTGCACAATAATCTCAAATACTAAAGGTTTTCTCTCTGGGCAAATAGACACTCCAGCACAATATGCATTGAGTTAAGAATCGGGGTAAATTGCATAAATAAATTATAGTTATTAATTGGCTTTGGGTATTAGATCAACAAAAGAGCATTCCCAAGGCTAACATTTCCAACAGACATCTCTTTTTTTTTTTAGGTTGCCTAATATTCATAAATCAAGAACTAAACTCACATTCTTTAAGCCATGTGATCAATGCGGATTGGCGAATATAGGGAATATGACATACCTGTTGGCTTATAGTTACTATAGTAATCATTACACACATCTTTTCCATGAGTGCCATCTTGAAAAATGACTAAAAGAAATAAAAGAGTTACATAGGCATGTAAAAGTATCAGCTCATCAGAACTTGCCCCCAATTGCTCCCTATAAGGTTTTGCCTAATAGCACATGCACCCTCACCTGATTCTATTCTGAAATCAAAAAGAAAAGAGAAAGGAAATACCTAATACCCTAATACTCCAGGAAAATTGTTATAACTTTATATGTCATATTTAATAATGTTTTGTTCATGTGTGTCACATAAGAGTTTATATTATGTTTATTTATATCAGGGGTGTCCAACCTTTTGGCTTCCCTGGGCCACATTGGAAAAAGAAAAATTGTCTGGGGGCCACACATGAAATACACAAACACTTTTTGTAAAAGTAAAGAAAATACTCAGAAAAAAATACCAGTTGGATAACCAGATGGAGCAAAACACTGGAATATGGGACACCTGGATATTAAATAGAATTATTATTATATTATTACTACTAACTGGGAAATGGGCAGAATCCCCCCTCCCCCTATATCCTTTACAACATGACTTTTCCTCGGGAACCAAGCGTTTCAAGCTGGGCCGCATTCAAATCCATCCTGGGCCGCAGGTTGGACACCCCTGATTTAAATAGTTTCTGTTTGTCCATTTGCCTGCCTCAGGTAAGCATTATTACGTATATCCAAGCAGCAGGACAGTACATGTTAAAGCGACAGTAACACTAAAAAAATTAAGTAATTAAATTATAATGTTCTGTTGCCCTTTACTGGTAAAACTGTCTATGTCATAAGAAACAATACTGTTTTTTATATCAATACGCTGCTGTGTAGCCATGGGGGCAGCCATTCAAAGGAGAAAGGTTCAGGTCACATAGGTGATATACTCTATGGAATATAATAGTATTCTACAGAGTTTATCTGTTATTCGACCATAGCTAGTGATGGGCAAATCTGGGGCATTTCACTTCACCGAATTTTTCTCAAATTTCCAGAGAAATTCATGAAACGGCGACGTAGGCGTCCATTTCCGGCGCACATTGGTGGTGTCGAAAAAACGGACCCGGGCGAATTTTCACCAGGCAATTTTTTCCTGGCATTTCGCAAATTTATTCGCCAGCGCCGAATCACGGCGCCAGACGAATAAATTCAGCCATCACTAACCATAGCCATTTAGCCCTAATTAAATTTCCTCCATTGCTACACAACGGTTTGTTTATACACACAATAATAGTGTTTATGAAGCAAACAGAACAATGGAAGGAGACAATACAATATATTTTAATTATAAAACACTTCATGTTTTGGTACTGTTCATTTAATGAGCCATTCAGATCTTGCTAGACAGTGGCTCTAACCCTAGCAGTATTCATAAAATCCCTTCCATAAAGCAGAAGTGTTTGGTACTAAGGAAGCAAACAGAAATAACACAGTATAATGAGTGCCATCAAATAGGCATGCGTACACAAAAAGTTGCAATTACTTTTTTATGGCAAATGTAGAACTTTTTTTCTGAGATGACAGTAGAATATGATTGTTTTTAGATAAATATAAAATGTTTGTATCCTGCAGAAAGTATTTGTTTAAATGTAGTTTAGAATAAACTCACTATTGCCATACACTGGCTGTCCAGCACTGTGTGTCACATCTTGTGTTGTGTAACAGTCATCAGCTTGTTGTCTTGGTCCAGTGCTATTAAATCAGGAATAACAATTCTAAATATGATTTAGACAGTAGAGGTATAAAGTGTGGTTTAAACTTCTATATGACTGCTACAGTTTCACTGATCCTAGTAACCAGGCAGGGATTTGTGCATTAAAAAAGAAAATTAATAAGATAGGGCCTTAGTTAACAATGGAAATAAAAATAATATAAAGATTAAGGAGCAGATTCATCAAATTGAGTGATTAGAGTTTACTACAAAAAAATCAACACACTCTGTTTTCATTCCTATGGGGTTTTTAGAAATGTATTTATCAAATGGTACGATTTAAAAAAATTCCATAGTATTAAATGGAATGTAGATGAGTTTATCTGTGGCAAACTCTAATCTCACATTTTGATAAATCTGACCATACATATCAATCTGCTTTCTGGATGGTGGTTTCATTGTTCATAAAAATTAAAATTGGAAGAAAGCAAATCAAACAAAAGACAGTTTTGGTATTTCTATTTATTAATACTTAAATGTGTATGTGTAATAACTCACCTGCACTGGTCTTTCATTACCAAGTCACCTGAAAACATATGACAGCAGTATTTTAAGTTCTTTTTTTTTGGTCAACAGTTGTAGACAGGAAAAAGGGTAGGTCAGATGTCAACTGAAGTGCAAGATGGAGAGAGTGATGGAAAGAAAATAACAAGATGAAGACTATAGGACAAGATGGAGCTGTAGGACTAGATGGAGACATACGACAAGATGGTGACAGTAGGATAAGATGGGGATGTTGGACAAGATGAAGAAGATGAAGACATAGGACAAGAAGGCAGTAGGACAAGATGGAGACATAGTACAAAATGAAGATAGTAGGACAAGATGGATGAATAGGACAAGATGGAGACAGTAGAACAAGATGGACACATAGGACAAGATGGACACATAGGACACAATGGAGACAGTAGCACAAGATGGAGATGTACTGTAGGACAACTTGGAGGCATAGGACCAGATGACGACAGTAGGAAAGGATGGAGGCATAGGTCGAGATGAAGACAGGACAAGATGGAGGCATAGGCCAAGATGAAAACATCTCTTGGGCAATTTTATGACATGGCCTGTATTACAATGCTTATGTAATTCATTTTATCATTGTTTATACTATAAAGGCAAATAATAAATCCTTCAGAGGGTCACATGTGTCTCACAGGGAAGCTTCCACCTAAACAGCACTACAGTTGACAACTACAATAATGTGATGTTACCTGAGCTTTTTGGGGAATGGCAGTTCCTGCATTTGTAGGTAACAATGGCAGTAACAAAAAGTAGAACCAGGAAAGCCACTGTGCTTCCTATTCCCACCACTGCATAGCTCTTCTCTAAGGGAGAAAGAATAAACATGGTTAGTGTCATTAATGCAGGTTGAGAAAAGCCTCGAGAAAATCGAGAAAAAATTCAAATTGCTTGATTTTTTCAGATTTGTTGTCTGAAACTCACATTTTTGTGTTGTTAGCCAAAAACCCTGAATTTATTGTACAAATCCCAACGCATATCACAAAATATTCAGATTGTAAATCTGAGTATGTTTTGAATTATCAGCTTTGAGCTATAATACATTTGGAAAAATTTGAGTTTATTTTATTCCTCTGAAAATTCAAATTATCCCCCTAAAAAATTGCTACCAGAATAAAAACACTTATGAGAAGGATATGATGGATCATCCACAATGATGAGTTATTCTGCCTGTGAATAGATTCCAAACTTTGCAAAAACTTTGCTGATAAGTGAAGAGGAATTCCAAGCAGGTTTTAAGTGACATATGAGCTTCAAGGAATTGAATATTACTGATGCTCTCAACAACAGAACCATTTATATGGTGAGGCCTTTCAACTGGACAGGACTTCCTGAAATCGACAATTATATCAACCATTTTATCAACTTTAAGAGACAGATTACTTTTAGCACACAAGGTTGCCAGCTATCTAACATCTTCTCTTTATGCTGTAAATCACAATTAAATTCTATACATCTAAAACCATGAATGCTATCAAAGTTATTAAAAGATCCAAATGCAAAAGATAAAATTGAAAAAATTTGAAAACCACAAATTTTTCGGAATAAATGAAAAATATGTATGACAATGATATCCGAAAACCCCTAAAACCATGAACGAAAGTCTGATCTGTGCAGGAAAAAAAAGGAACTTCTGTCTTATACATGACCTTGACAGCTTTTACTTGCCTTATTATTGTATTTGTAGATGTTAAGGTTTTTACAGTTGATAAATAATGAGAAAATCATGGATTAAGTAACTATATAAAAAATATGTTCATTTACATTAAAAATCACAATTTGGAGAAATAAACAATCTTTGAACTTTCATAAATTGTCCCCTTGCTGTCCAGATGTCACCATGAACGATGGAAGGCTGTGGAAATAGCATTGTCAGTGGACTGACTTGGGTGGTAAGCAAATTGAAATAGATCTAATGATTTATTTTATTTCACTTGATAAAGTTTTATAGCATCCATAGGGAAGACTGTTGACTGATGAGTTGTTGCTGAAGCTGTTTCAGATTGGCTCGGGTATAAGATAAAAATATATATTGTAGATCAATGAGATGGGTTTAAGTTTTCCTGCCTAGTCAATTATAGGTCTCTAACTGTCATGATAGTCGGTGCTCAAGTGCAATGTCACTTTAGAAAATCTAAATGACTTGTAAGAACATTTCAAGGCAAGCTGGTGACTGATTTGCTTACTCCTGGATTAATAAAGTGTTTTTACAACATTCAAAATGGTCTCAGTGGTTCTTTTATTCTTCTTCTATCTTGTTTTAACTGGTGGAAAAGTAGGAATGATCATTGCCTAAGACTCATGAAAATCAGGAAATCATTAGGAATATACCAACCCATGCCGTTATGCTTGGATATTTCTTTTTCAGCATAACTAATTGGAACATTCTTCTTCCACGCTCTACACCCTTTCATATCTTTGCCTAGCTGGTTAGATATTAATTAATAAGAATAATATACCTTGCACTAGATAAAGATAAAAACTGTTTTTTCCATACTCAGTGGTGAAGACAGCCAAGTGCCATTCACAAATGCTGGTCAGGAAATGAAATTACATTACTGGGGAGAAGTGGAATTTGTCATGAGGAACTAAAGGGCCAGTAGCAGTAATCAAAATTCATATTACTTCAACATGAAAATGGCATGATTCATTGGTAGGTAGGAAATGAAATTTCACAAAATTAGATGCACGTTTTCTTTATTGTAAGTCAGGTTATTGAATTCCCTACCAAAAGGAATGACAATGAGTGTTTAATTGGTGGAGGAGAATATGTTTTATTAGCACCAGATGGTTTTCTTTATAATAAGGAAAGTTCAGTTATGGAAGAGCCGACTGATTTATGGATGAGAAGGAATGGAGATTCACTATCCCCGTAGTAAGGATTTCTTTACCCCAGGTATATTATGTTTATTCAAAAAGGGGAAATGAATGATACAAGGATTCAAAATGGGTTGACAACCTTTCTACCAAGGATGAAATCTGTAAGTTTACTAACTGAATTAACTGATCAAGGAAGGAATACAATAGGTAGCAAAAAAGGACAAACTTGATGGAATAGATTTGTACCTTGGACAGAGATAGAGATGTTGGCACTTTGGATGGAATCCTGAGTAGCAGCTCTGGTAACGGTGCACTGATATTCTCCTCCATAATCTTTAGAAACACTTTCTACCACAAACCGTTGCCATGGAGCTGCAGCTTCTTTGGTGTCACAGCTGAGACTGGTTTGTTTACACCAGGAATAACTCAATAATCCAATCCCCTTTTCCACTGAGCAGAGAATCTCCAACCTCTCCCCAGAAATAACCTGCTCTCCTGTCGGCTCAAGCCTCACACTCACACCAGAAAGCTTCTGTGCTGAACGGATAAAATGAAAATAAAAATGATTTTATTCCAAACATGGATGTCTGCACAACAAAAAACTTGAATAATTAAAGACAACAAAGTTCTACCCTTTAAGTAAATAATAAAGGAAAACAGTCAGGGATGTTTTTCCCAAAGGAAGAATGCCCAGATATGTTGCAGGTCAAAACTTTACTCACCTTTTATCTGGATACTTTTTGGGTCACTCTCCTTCTTCACAGTCCCAGATTGAGCTTTTATTTCACAGGTATAATTCCCAGAATCCTCCAGCTGAGCTGAAGGGACTCCATATTGGTTGGACAAACTGAATCCCTGCACATTGTGCCCATTTCTGTAGAAAGCAAACTGTAGCTCTGTAGTCGCTCTGTGTGGGCTGAGTTTGGTGTCACACTTTATCATAATTGGATCCTCTTCATTAATCTGATTTGCATTATCTGAATTCATGGATATTGTTGGCTTTGAGAATAGCTCTAGAAAAGGAATGAGGCAATTTAAATAAAAACCCATAGCTAATGATGGTCATTTAAGTAGTAGTAGTGGCTCTGTGGCGTCACACTTTATCATAATTGGATACTCTTCATTAATCTGACTGACGCTATCTGAATTCATTGATATTTTTGGCTCTGGGAAGCGCACTAGAAAAGGAAAGATGCAATTTAAATAAAAACTCATGGCTAATGATGGACATTGATTTAGGCCTCATTTACATTTGTGCCCCTGGGGTTGTTGTTCTTTAAACAAAGCATCAGATCCTCAGGAGGAGCCACTCAGCCCTGTCCTTTCTGACTGTGCTAGAGTAAAGAAAGCCAGGATTTTTAAGATCCTTCAAAAAGCCGGTTATAAATGATGAACATATGTACCTCCCACCTTCTGCTTCTCTTAAATCTTGCACTGACTATAGCAAAACATTCTAGTTTCAAGGGCAATGCCACCAGTGAATGCAGCAAAGTTTTTTTTTAAATTACAATTTTTGCACTTGGCTCACTGTGCTTGGCTTCACAAATGAGGCCTAAGCTGTTTTTACTAATTTCAGACATGGTGCAAAGTTCAAACATCTTTGTAATTTGCTAGTTTTGTACCCATGATGCACTGGGACCATCATCAATGGCAAAGATCAATATGAGCACAACATTTTACTTCTCTTTGTAAATCGTAGCCAAATTCAAGTATGGCATGGAAGTTCTCTCACTTGTCCTTTCTTCTGACCTGTCAGGATTATAAAAATGTCCTTACATATGGAACAATACACGAGCCCAGGGCTTGATGTCTGTAGAAAGGGCTTGAGCAATAGGTGGATACCTCTACAGCAGGCGTGAGTAAGGAAAGTGACTTTGGCTCCAATCTGCCTGGATTATTTGTGGACATGGTCAGGTTGCAGAAGAATGTTGGGTATTAAGCTTGTTTAAACTGTATTTTGTAAGGGGTACTGAATAACAAGAGAATAATGTTACCTTATGAAAAAAACAAATAGACGTAAAACTTAACTTTTTTAAATCAAATCCCTACAAGAATTGCTAGTATAATAACTTTTACCATTTACAGGAATTTTCAAGGACAAACTGCTCTCTCGATTATAAGTGCCTTTGTATTTCACTGATCGATAGCATTTGTAGGTGCCGCTCATTTCCATGGTTGCTCTTCCAATGTGGAAATTCCCAGAGTGCGAGGAATTTATTAACCGATCTCCTTTGTGCAGTTCAGCATCTCCAGCTTCATACCCAGGAGACACGGCACAGGTAAAATATAAATCATCCCCTTCAA
>CM044445.1:121081516-121093189 GCA_024363595.1 Xenopus borealis
TAATTGAATATCGAATTTTGTCGAACGATTTTTGGGGAATAATAGTAAATTTTGCCCCTAAAGGCAATAGTGGGGAATTAAAAAAATTCGAATTTCAAATTCGAATTTTTTTAGCGCAATTCGATCGATCGAATGATCGAATAGGGAAATTCGATCGAATTTGATTCAAATTCTAATCGAATTTTCGAACGATTTTTAAACGATCGATCGAGTTTTTCCTATTCGATCTTAGGGAATGATCCCCGCTTCGGTAGGTTTAATCTGGAGAAGTAGGTGATCGAATTTAAATTTAAAGGGGAAGAATTCCACCATCGAATTTTCGAATATTCGAATAAAATTTTATTTGAATATTCGAATCATTCGAATTCGACTATTCAATGGTCGAATTTGCCTAATTTGCATATTTGAAATTCGAATATTTTTGAAAATTCGATCGAATATTCGAATCCTTCATGTGAATACATGCCCCAAAGTATCAAAAAACATTGGCCAATTTTAACTTCAGATGAATCTATTTGTGAAACAATTACCAGAGAAGTTCAAATTCAGCTTTAAAAGGGGAAGTAATTTAAAAGAAGTCTTTCAGACCCAATAGATAAATATCAGAAACCACAATTGCAACATTTCCTGACACAACTCCCAGTAGTATATAGATGTACGAGATGCTTTTTATGTGGTGCCCTAAAACAAGGCTCATATTTTACACACACCCCCATATGGGTAAAAGATACACAATTAAGCAGAGGATGACATGTGACACCACAATGGTGGTGTATACTGTATTATTAAATGTCCCTGGGGACTTGTGTATTGTGGTAAAACCACTAGACAATTAAAAGAAAAGATGGTGATGTACAGTTCTAGCATAAAAGCCGCGTTTGATTCAGATAAAAAAGAGAAGGTCAGGAATAAGAAACAGGATATTTCTCAGCAATTAGTGGCAAAACATTGGGCGGATGCTAAGCATTGCCCAACAGCATTCAGATACATGTCAATCAAACAGATCCCCAGAAGAGCGACAGTAGGTGATTCTGATCATATATTATTAAATAGGGAAGCATTCTGGATTCACAAGCTGGACTGTGTGGCGCCTATGGGATTAAATGGGCAACACGTTCTTTGCTGTTTTTTATATTTCAATAATACGTTTTTCCCAATCACATCAGATATCATTTTATTATTTTAACATTTGTAACATGTCGCGTTAGCGAATGTTTATTTATGTACAGTAACTGTTGAAACATATGTCGCATATGTATGATAAAAAGCCTTCTTATCCACAGGCGATGTTACTATATATTTTCTGACTTTGGAAACATAGTAAGCAAAACTGGAACTTTTTAAGGAATGTTTTTATGGACTTTACACATGGACTTCACTTACATGATTAAGGTGACTAGCAGTGGAATTGTTGAATGCATTTTTATACTAAGACTTTTTCTATCATGGTTTTACTGACACCAATTATATGTTCCTTACACACTAAGCACATAATCCTTGATAAAGATAATGCGGGC
This sequence comes from Xenopus borealis, assembly GCA_024363595.1. NCBI lineage: Eukaryota > Metazoa > Chordata > Amphibia > Anura > Pipidae > Xenopus > Xenopus borealis. The sequence continues at coordinate 121,083,034 of CM044445.1, forward strand.
CGAAACGTTGGAGGCACTGGGATGTTGAAATAAAGTCCAAAAATGAAGGTGCACATGGGGAACCTTTGAAAAGATATTTAAAAATCCATAATTTAATTTAAATAGGTTAAAAACAGGGGGTCAACGTTTAGGTCTTTTCCTAAGACCTTTCTCAAGACCATAAAACCCTAATGAATTCACCCGTGAATGAAATAGCTAAAACCTGTAAGCATTCACCCAATCAAGTGAGTATCCCAGCACCACATGACAGGTAAAACTTGTAGTCTAAAACAAATAAATTGTAAAGACTTACAACTGCTACTCACAAGGATATTGAATCACAACAATTGAAAAAAATGTATCAAATGTAATCTACAAAAAGTATCGAAAACAACATTCAATCAAACTAGTGCTGGATCAGAAAACAGAGGAATGAACAATGTTTATTTAACCCCACTGGTGCCATGGAGTTTAGTTTTTTTGATCCAAAAAACCTCCCTTTGAAGCAATAGTTTGGAACGATCACCATCATTTGCTTGTTTGTGGATGTAGAAAGTTGTCCCCAGGTGCCATAAATCTACAAGAGGTACAAGTAGGATGACGATAACAACCTGGTTTATCAGTTAAAAGCCATGTACCCCATTTAACCTGATAACATTTGATGGGGTCAGTTTTTACCAGAAGGTCAGAGTTCCCCCCTGTATAACTCAGCCTGCAGCCTTGTGCCTTTTTATGGTCACACCCCTTAGTGACTTCTAATATCCTTATCATTTACAGTAGGGGGTACATTATCCCTTATAATACATGAGTGATACTCAGAGTTCCCTGTATAACTCAGCCTGCAGCCTTGTGCCTTTATATGGTCACACCCCTCAGTGACTTCTAATATCCTTATCATTTACAGTATGAGAGTTCCCCCCTGTATAACTCAGCCTGCAGACTTGTGCCTAAAAGTCTGCAAAACCACGTACAGATCAACAAAACTTTTTTCTGAGATAAGAAAACAGTATCAAATCAAAACGTGGGGTGCATGTCTTATAATTGCTATTTGTTTGTTTGTTTTTTTTTCTTTTTTTGCATTTTTAACCTGGGCAAGTGAAACAAAAAACATGGAGAAATGCCAATAATAAAATTATATTTTTGTGCCAATAAGTGTCTTTTTCTAATGGAAATAAGACACATAGTGAAATTAGTGGAAATATAAACCACTGATGAAAGTTCAAATGTTGACACAAAACTATAGCAAATAAAGTATGCTCATACCTACCCCAAGGTTATAGCTACCTGTTTACTAAAGTTTCTTATTTTTACCTTCTTCTCTTTTTTATTTTGTTAGGCAATATCTGTCAATTATAATAACAGGTGCAAAGTTTATTGTGGATTGAAATACTTGCTTTCAGTAACACATTTGATTATTCATACACGGCTCATTGGTTGGAATTCACCAGATCATCATCTGTGCAATTGTTTTACTTTATGCTTCCAAACATCGGACATGTAACTGATACAGTAACGGCTTCTTGGTTGCTATGGGTCACAATATTCGGCTTTGGTATCATGTTACCCTCCTCAAAATCATGTACATATTATTTTTCCAATAAACTCAAATGTTTCACATTTGGGAATTCAAGTACAGTCGGTGCATCATTACTTTGAGCTGTTGGGTTTAGGAGTTGTAATTCAAGGGGAAGTAAGAAAATGAACATTTAATAAAAGCTTCAGCATTCTGAAATAAGAAACTTTCAATCAATTAAATATTCTGTATTTTTTCTGAAATAATCAAGGTTATCCTAACTATTCCTCTCTCAGCATCTGTTTCTCTTCATTCTGTCTTCATGTAGGAGTTAGAATACTCAAGAATACTACACTATATTACTTTTTTCCCTTGGCTATATATCTTTTCCTGAGCTTTCATTAGCGCTGACCCTGTGGATTTGGATTATGTAGGAGTTAGGTGTCAGATATTCATTGACAGTTACATCCAATATATCTTATATTAGATCTAACTGTCAATAAATCTGCATGTAGAGAGACATGATGTCTGGTGAGTTTAATAGAGTGAGCTCTAATACATCTTCTAGGCAAAAGGACCCCCCCCCTATAAGATATATTGGATCTAACAGTCAGTGAATATCTGACACCCAACTCCTGCATGAAGATATGGGGGCTTCCTCTCCTAGCAGATGAATAAGAGCTCACTCAAATAAATGATTCCAGTACAAAAAAAAACTAACAAAATAACTGCCTTTTGCAAAAAATCTGCATGTAGAGAGACATGATGTCTGGTGATTTTAATAGGGTGGGCTCTTATACATATTCTAGGCAAAAGCATCCCCCCTATAAGATATATTGGATTTAACAGTCAATGAATATCTCACACACAACTCCTGCATGAAGACAAGGGGTGGCTTCCTTTCCTAGCAGATGTATTAGAGTTCACTCAAATAACTGATTCCAGTACAAACACATCCTGCATGTAGAGAGACATGATGTCTGGTGATCTGAAAAGAGTGAGCTCTAATACATCTTCTAGCCAAAAGGAGCCCCCCTATAAGATATATTGGATCTAACTGTCAATGAATATCTGACACCCAACTGCTGCATGAAGACAGAATGAAGAGAGACAGATGCTGAGAGAGGAATAGTGAAGATAAAGTGATTATTTCAGAAACACTACTGAATATTTAATTGATTGTATTTAGAAAGTTTATTATTTCAGCATGCTCTTTAATATCACAATATCTTGGAACTTTTGCTGAATCGGTAAATTGGCTCAGTGGATGGTAAAGATTATTTCCAATAAGGCAACATTCATTCTATTGAAAGTGCAAATGTAACAGACGGTACTTACAGAGCAAAATCAGGAGCCCCAGAAGAGACATGGCACCAGCAGGCAGCGAACACCAAGTAATGTTTTCTAAGCTAAAGATGGAGGAACTTCAGTTTCACTTCTCGTATTGAACTTCTGTATTTAACAAAATTCTGCTGAGGACATGACATGCCACTGAAACTTCCTGCTCTTATTGTACTTCTATTCTTCTCACCTACTGTATGTGCAACATAAGCACAAATGGGCCATATCTAGTAACCTGCAGTAACAGTTCTTGTTTCTTATTTTACCAGTTAGTGTTAATTCAAAATGTCATCATCTTAGTTTTTTCTTGCGTATATAAACTGGACCGAGAACACATAATGAATATAAATACTAATGGTAGAGCAAGACCTTAAATATTAGATATTTGATATTGCTTTAATGTAAGCACCCCAAAGAAAAATGATTTGGTTCCTCATAGCCAGACTGTTAGGAATATATTTGTTTTTAATCTTGTGTGTAGTACAGTGGGAGGGAACAAAGTGACATGTAAACATTATTAATGCACTCCACCATTGTTTGTATGCATCTGTCCTAGACTAACATCTCTGTTGTTTTTCCTTCAAAAAAGGAAATGTATGTTGCCATTATGTTGTTAAGCCGGGCATACATAACGAGATCCACTCATCTTGCAAAGTTGGCAGGGGAGCAGGTCTTGGTTCAATCTGGAAGCATGACCAATGCAGTCCTCACCAAACAACCAGTCCGATAAATATAGGGTCAACTTTTCATGAGATAACAGTTGGGCTGGATAATTTGTGGACCCCAAACAAAGGCCAATAAGCTGACAACTTCATCGTCAGAGCCATAGTCATTACCTTTTATGTGGCCAGTGTTGGACCAGTGAAATCACTGGCTTCAACGTGATCTAGAGTATCATCAATTTTCCCAGATAAAACCAGTTGAGAGTTTAGAATTAATTGCATGACTGAACTATCCTATAGTTTCAATGACTTTGTAATTGCTTTTTAACTAAGAACTCTCTATGATTTTTATTATTTATTGCACTAAATAAAGAAATTAAATCACAGCTTAGATCACAACTTCAGATCTTCCAGTTAAACTTAGGCTTTGTTATTCAGAATATCAAGGGCAAGTGATCATCCCTTAATGCTCATGCTTTCTTAAATAGCACATTGGCATGCACCAGCCAGTCCTGTCTTTACCATCTGCCATAGTGTAGACAAATAGAACTGGGCCATGTGGTGTTTATACAAATGGCATGAAGAACTCTGGTCATAGTATAAAAAGTCTTCAACTTCTCTGCATAGTAGCATTACTTGTATTCTGTGTCTCTAGAACCTTGGTTTCAGTCTGAGAGTCGGAGTGTGAACTCTGGATTGACAATTCTAGATGGCGCTGATCTCTCTAACAGCCGGACCGCTACAACCGAACAGTTTGCTGTCTAACTGGTGCCAGGTAGTGATGGGCGAATTTATTCGCCGGGGCGAATTCGCGGCGAATTCCCGCGATTCGGCGCTGGCGAATAAATTCGCGAAACGCCCAAAAAAATTTGGCGCAAAAAATTCGCCGCCGAAAACGACGCGATGCGTCGGAAATTATGCAACGCCCGTCGAAAAAGACGCGACGCGCGTCAAAAACGACGCGCCACTCGTTTCGCGAATTGGCGAAAAATTAGCGAATTTCTCTGGAAATTCGCGAATTTTTCGGCGAAGCGAAACGCGCCCGTTTCGCCCATCACTAGTGCCAGGGTTCGGCATGTGGTTGATTGGGTAAACAAATTTTTGGGTGGGGCTGGGCATGACCCAATAGTCTTAGTACATGTCGGTACTAATGACAAGATAAATGGTAGATGGAGGACCTTAAAGAGTGAGTTCCGGGATCTAGGCTCTAAGATTAAATGGAAGTCTTCCAATTTCATTTTTTTCAGAAATTTTGCCCGGGCCACGTGCAAGTTTAGGAAGGCAGCGGGAGCTTAGGGAGTTAAATGTGTGGCTCAAGTCTTGGTGTAGGAAGGGTTTGGGTTCCTAGAGCACTGGGCTGATTTTTTCTTGGGGTACAACCTATACAGTTTGAAATGCATTGGATCAATTCACAGACACTTAGGTGACCACAGGATAACAGTAACAGGATTCTTCCAATTTAGTGAAATAGCACAGTTAAGATGAACACCTCTTGGGGCAATTTCCTCCCAGAGTGTAAAGCTTCCTGCCTAGGGATAATCAGCTTGGGGTCTTGGTTCTTGGCACCCTCACTGGTCCTCACCTCACCCACCTCAGTCCCTGATCTAGTGGTGTACACACCATGGGGTCCTAACCCCACTAATTCTCATTGGAGCGGATGCTGCTCACTAGCTACTCTATACTAACTATCACTCCTAGAGTGACTATTACAATTCTCACTATCACTAAATAGCTCTTATCTAACTTTCCACTGGCAAGCCTGGACCTGTAATATCTCACAGTGAGTCAAGGTCCCAGGACAGACCCTGAGCACATGGGTCTAAACCCTTTTATACTTTAAACTAGTGGACAATCTCCTTGAGCTAATGTGGTCCCAGGAAGAGGGGCATAGCTGCCTGAGTTAACTAAAGGACCTTTAGGTGTCCTATTACCAAGGGGAAACTGTCTGAGTAAACATACCCAAATCTCAGGGTATCCCTACATAAATATGCTAAATGACAACTTTTTATTCCAACTAGTTCAAGAACCTACTAGGAATAACTCTCTTTTGGATCTTGTAATAACTACTACACTGAATAAATCTCTAGCATTTGTGTTCTTGAGCATTTAGGGAATAGTGATCATACTTTACAAATACATTAAAGGACATTATAGACAAATAGCAGGGGACCCTTTTATCCATAAAGAGGATCACTGCACCAGATGAACTAGAAGAAAAGGAATTTTATTTAAAGGAACAGAGTCGGTGGTTCTTCACAGTGAGGACAGTGAGGTTGTGGAATGCACTGCCGGGTGATGTTGTGATGCTCATTCTGTTAATGACTATAAGAGGGCTTGGATGATTTCTTGGACAGACATAATATTGAAGGCTTTTGTGATACAAAACTCTACAGTTAGTATAGATATGGGCATATATAATTTATGGGAAAGTATGGAGGGGCGTGTGAATGGATGCTGGGTTTTCATTTGGAGGGGTTGAACTTGATGGACTTTGTCTTTTTTTCAACCCAATTTAACTATGTAACTATGCTTTGCCATATTTTTGCTTAAGATGTTCATAAAGTTACAACTAAAAATGTTACAGTATTAAGTGTGGATAAAGCTGGTACATTTGCTGCTTCTGCTGACAAAGGGACATTCCTATACTCAGCTATGCTCCATGACATAGCTGATGTACAATTCTACTTGCATGCTACAATTGTCTACGCTCCAACTATGGATCTTCATGACAAGTACCTAAAAAGTTTTCCAAATACCCTTTCAGAAAAACTCAGCTGCCATTTCTGGGTCATATAATTTCACAAAAGGAAGTACTGCCTGAACCTGACCATCTAATCACTGTTACACAAGCACCTGCTCCATCTGATTTCCAGAACTCACTAGCTTTTTTAGGTCTTTCTTCATGGTATTCTAAGTATATTCCCAACTATGCTTCAGTTGTGGAGCCACTGAGAGCATTATTATGTGGAACTTCAAGTCTGGTTTGCTCAAAGACTGCTCAACATAGCTTTGAAATAGTGAAGCAGTTAATTGTGAACAGTCCAGCCCTAGCTTTATTTGATCCTGCACTACCCACTATGGTTACTACAGAAGCTTCAGAATATGGTGTTGGTGCAGTTTGCATCCAAAACACTTATAGATATAGAGCTTAAGTATTCAGCTGTTGAAAAAGAAGCTCTAGCATGTGTTTGGGCAACAGAAAAATGGAGACCCTACCTTATGCATTGATCACAGCCCTTTAACTACACTGCTTACAATAAAGGGACTAGGAAGAGCTGGAATGCGTATAGCTAGATGGTCAGCAAGGCTACTGAATTTCAACTACAAAATGCAATACAAACCAGGTTTGAAAAATGTTACTGCTGATTGTTTGTCACATTTATCTTTACCAGCATCTTCTGATACACTGGATGAGGACATAGAAGTTGTAGCACTGACTGATATATTATCATCTACAGTTACAGCTTCAAAACAAAGACTACAAGAACTTTACTGGTGACCAGCAATGGATACTGTTGTGGTAACTGCCATTCATTCTTGTGTCAGAATCATGACAAAACAGCTATCACACATACACCACCACATCAACAAGTATCATTTCCTGATTCAGCATGGGAAAAACTTGCTATTGATAATGTGGGTCCTTTTGCAGATGCTCCCATAGACTGCAGAATTGCTATAACTCTGATAGACTATTAAATGGCCTGAAATTGCATTTGTTTCTCATGTAACATCAGCTACAGTAATTACATTTCTGTCTACAGTCTTCAGCAGAGAAGGTAATCCAAATGAGTTAATATCAGACAACGGACCACAGTTTGTCTCATATGAGTTTGAATCCTTTCTGAGAGAGAGGAATATTGTGCATAGGAAATCTTCAGTGTATTACCCACAACCAAATGGTGAAATTGAGCGATTCAACAGAAGTCTGAAAGAAGCACTACAGACAGCAAATCTTACTGGGAAATATTTACAACAGAGTTCCTACATAACTACAGAGCAACATGCCATGCAACAACCCAATCATCTCCATTATTACATGGCAGACAGATGCACTAAGTTACATGTTGGAGACGTCAATCTTCCACCAAATACTGTTCCTACAAACTCATTATTATTATTATTATTTACATGTATTTCTATAGCGCCAACTTATTTCGTAGCACTGTAAAGTGAATGTGATTATGCAACTAAATCACATGAATTACATACATAGAACATAGGGAGTTACATCACAATAAATACCGGTACAGAATGTGAGGAAGGCTCTCTGCAGAAAGAGCTTACAATCTAAAGGGAAGGGAATGATACACAAGGTGTGGGAGTGGGCAAGATCAGAGTTAGGTGGATGAGATGTATTACTGTAAGTGGTATTGAATTGGATAGTTAAGAGTGAGGGTAAGCTTCTCTAAAAAAGTAGGTTTTAAGAGATTTCTTGAAAGCTGAAAGGTTGGGAGAAAGTCTGACAGCATCTACTGCTGACATTGTCAAACGTGAACAAGCCAAATGCAAGGCTTATACTGACAGAAAATGTGGTGCAAGAGAAGTGCACTTTCAGCCTGGATCTTTAGTCAGAATTAAGAAACCAGGAATACTGAAACAAGGACAATCTAAATTTACTACACCACTTGAAGTGAGACGCCAGCAAGGACCATACACATATGAACTGTCTGATGGACGCATATGGAATGCAAGAAGTCTTGCTCATGCTAGATATGACTTTGCAGACATTCCATTTGATGAAGGACATTTTCCTACTCCTGATGTCAACTGCAATAGGCCTGAAAAAAATGAACCTATAAGGCAGTGATCCTCAAACTTGGCCCTCCAGCTGTTAAGGAACTACAAGTCCCACAATGCAATGAAGGAGTCTGACAGCCACAGTCAGGCAAATGCATTGTGGGACTTGTAGTTCCTTAACAGCTGGAGGGCCAAGTTTGAGGATCCTCGCTATAAGGCATACTGAGAGAATCAGAAAACTACCTGCATGGACCAAGGTCTATGTGATGTGAAGAATGTATATTGTTGCTTTAAGATTCATTGTTGTTGTTTTTTACATCTGCCCAAATGTTTTCCTACTATAGGGTCAAAATGTGGACCCCATACACAGACCAATAAGCCGTCAACTTCATTGTCAGGGCCAAAGTTGGAATCTTTTATATGCTTATATGTGGCCAGTGTTGGACCAGTGAAATAACTGGCTTCAACATGAGCAAAAAAATCTGCAAATGGAAGACCGTGTTCAATGAAACTAGCAGATTTCATATGTTTTGCTCTTCACACACAGCCTTCACAGTCATAAATGACCCCTATTAACTCCCATAGAACAAATTGCCCAGTTTATAAATCGAGAGGTAGAGTGATTTCAAGGACAAACAAAACACTTTTACCATTACTGCTTTAAAATAGTAAAAACAAAATCAGAAAATTTGGATCTTTAAAGTGAAAGAATAGTCAGAATTAGCAATGAGCAAATCTTTCCAGTTTCAATTTGCTGAACAATTCCTGAAACTGTGACAATTTTTACACTCACAAATTTTTTTTCGCACTTCGTTCGAAAAGCCTACCTCACTCTGTTTAACTACCAAACACCACATACGGGACCATATTTCTCACCCAATTAATCTTGCCGACTCCCTTCCTTTTAGAGTGTAAGCTCTTTCTGCATAGCGCCTTCCTCACCTTTTGTACCTGTATTGATTGTGAAGTTTGTAACTCCATATGTATATAATTGACGTGATTTAGTTGTATAAATACATTAATAATAATTAGTGATGGGCAAATCTACCCAGTTTCGCTTCGTCAAAAAATTTCCAGCGAAATTCGCAAATTGACAAAAAAAATTCACGTTTTTGACACATCATTTTCGTCGCGTCAAAAATGACGCGCGGTTCATTTTTTTAGCAATTTTCGTCCGTCGACTTTTCACTGGCATTTCATGCATTTATTCGCCAGAGGCGAATCGCGGCAATTTGCTGCGAATTCGCCCCTGGCAAATAAATTCGCCCATCACTAATAATAATAATAATATGAATTATTACAGCATAATGTTTGCAGTATGTATTTAACACAAATTATATAGGCTGAAGTTGTTTGGTGGTTGAAGTCAAAGTCACATTTTATTAGGGTTTAGGTATGTGTGTTTTAATCCTTCTTTGTTAGTGTAAACTTATAGGTAAAATTAAGTGTTGTGAACCTGAACCAGCAGCACTTGTCACAATCTGGCTTTTGAAACCCCCACTCTGGCCACACAAAATTACCTGCCCTCAACCCTCCCGGATGAGTGGCAACTCCCATGTACTCAATGAAGAACAAATAAAGAAAAAATTATACTAATATGAATTTGGATAAATAGGCCTCTGAGTAACAGTTTAGAAGCAAAGTAAATGCTCCTAAACAAATTGCTGAGTATGATTATTTTACATATTCTTTTAGGGTTTAAGGAAACACTATTACAGTAGCTCAAAGAAAAACTATTTTAAATTAAAACAAAAACAAAAGAAAGTAGAATGAGTCCTGAGTCTCCCAGGAGGACAGAGAAGAAGCAAAACAGCCAAAGAGCTCTTGATGTGGAGATTTCATTTCTTCTCTTCTAAACACACTTCTTATCCTGCGCCAAATAAAAAGACATGAGCAAAAGGATATTTAAACTGATGCTAAC
>CM044445.1:121126716-121153945 GCA_024363595.1 Xenopus borealis
GACTGTTTCTTACTGAATCTGTTAAAGGAGAAGGAAAGACTGGAGACACTTGGAGGTTCCAAACATTAGGCATTCCCAAGTGAGCGACTTACCAAACAACTCAGGGCCACTGACGAAGGGGCAGATTTAAAAACATTAGCATTTCTATTTTTCAAGAATTGTATTTGTCTCAAAAAAATCCTTTAATTGCTTGCGTCGTTTTCGGCGCGCGTCACGTCGTTTTCGGCGCGCGTCGCGTTTTTTGGGTGAATTTTTCAGCGGCGAATTTTTGCTGGCGTTTCGCAAATTTATTCACCAGCGGTGAATCGCGGGAATTCACCGCGAATTCGCCCATCACTAATTGCAGCTAGCATTTTCAGAGTGTGGTTGGTGTCGCTTCTGGTGCTCACAAATCTAGGACAATGCTCTGTTACCTGATCTTATTGGGCAAAGGTGACAGTCCAAGAAGGATGAGACAACTCTGTAGACAAGTAGAGCCATAGCAATATCAAGTATCAGCAAAGCCAAAGTGAGTCTTCTACCAATTTCTATAAAAAGAAAATAAATTATATTGTTAGTCAGTTAGAACAGGATAGGTAACTCATAGTTTATTTTAGTTAAAATACAAAGGGGTTTTATTCAATAAAAATCAAAGAAAATGAACCATTGCACTTATATAATAAAGTTACAATAATTGAGTTGAAAAAAGACAAAGCCCATCAAGTTCAAACAGTCCAAATTAAAACCCAGCACTCAGCCGTATATGCCCATAGCTATACTAACTGTAGAGTTAAGTATGTGAGCATGTGATGATGAAATACAAGTAAGGTTGCCACCTGTCCTTACTAGTGATGGGCAAATTTATTCGGCAGGTGCGGATTTGCGGCGAATTCCAGCAATTCGCCGGGCCTAGGGCGGCAGGATTTTAGGGGGCGGTATGTTGCCCGACCACACCCACATTGGTTTGGGAGGGGACAGGGGCAACAAACATAAACGGGCCTAGGGGTGCCTGCTATGTAAATCCAGCCCTGCGCGCACCGAAACTGATGAGACGTGCTGAAAATTAAACCTACATGGGGTTGGTTCTACAGACTTGTTCCAGTCTTATACACACCACCCAAAATGGCCTGCAGGACATTCCTCTGCCAACTGCCCCCCCAACCTGTCATTCTTATTATTATTTGGAAGTTGCACCACTCTGGGATAGTTGGTTCGGGATTCGGCCTTTTTCAGCAGGATTCAGATTCGGCCGAATCCTTCTGCCCAGGGAACCAAATCAGAACCCTAATTTGCATATACATGAGACATGAACATTTTGATCATACTGAGGTGTTTTCCAAATGTTGGTCGAAGCTCTTTTGTTGTGGCTGTTTTAATTTTAGGAAATAAAGGTAAGTATAATGCTCACCCTGTATGTGGATATGTGTCGCATTGCTCCTCTTCCTCACACTGCCGGTTGGAGTTTGTACCTCACAGATGTAATTCCCAGAATCCTCCAGCTGAGCTGAGGGGACTCCATATTGGTTGGATAAACTGAATCCCTGCACATTGTGCCCATTTCTGTAGAAAGCAAACTGTAGCTCTGTAGTTGCTCTGCGTGGGCTGAGCTTTGTGTCACATGTTATGGTCAGTACTTCCCCTTGTCTTTTGTGACTTTCAGTTACTTTGGCCACTGGTTTGGAGAATAGCTCTAACAATAAAAATAATACACATGATATTTTTGACTGTACATTCCACGAGCAAACCCTCTCATTTACCTTTCTATGTTCTTAGTGGTTTCAAATTATGACCCTGTGCTGCCTCCATACCTTACCTTGCTTTTGGTAAGTGGTAAATATAACCAAACAGCAGGGGTTATAGAAGTTATTAAAGGATAAGTAAATCTTTAAAATAAGTGAATGTGAAATTGATGAGAGTGTTATGCTAAGCACTTTTGTAATACTGTATACATTTATTATTTATGTTTCATAGCAGTCTCTTTCTTTCTCCTGACAACTTCCTTGACTACTTGGTGGCCAGACTGGTGGGAAACTGACCAGCAGGTGGCGCTGTTGGAACAAAATTCATTCATAGTAACAGTACATGTATCCCTTAATATCTTGGAATAAAAAGAAAATAATTTACAATTGTAAATTGCAAAAATTCTTTGAATAGCCGACTCATCAATTTTACATTCACTTATTTTAAAGGTTTACTTATCCTTTAAGCAGTTAATGGTTTCATTGTGTTTAAAATGTATATGTGTAATGGCTAAATTTTATATGTATACTCATGTATACTGAAACAACACAGAGCAAACAAACCCAGTGGTGGAAAGCATAAGGCTTCATATATTTCTTTCATTGTTTTTAAAACCAAAAATGAAGAAAGGAAGAAGCTCCAGCAAATTAACCTCACGCCATTTATTACAGGTAGTGTTTTGTGTAACCACTACCTGGTTATGTGGAGCTCTTCTTCCTTTTTGGTTTTGGTTTTACTGACTTAGCAGCGTTGCAGCTTAGAGGAACTTCAAAGAAGTAAGACACAAACCTTTTCTATTACATTCTACAGACCACCAACACATTTATCTTTTGGACTTTCTTCCTTTGTTACATAGTTTTTTTTTTTCTAGCAGATCAGTGGAAAGAAACGAAAGTAATGTTATCATCAAATAAAACAATGCTGTGAATGTTTATAATTGCACCATAAATATTTAGAATGGAAAAGATTCATGTTTTACCTTTTACAGAAATATGTTCATCACTATAATAACTATTATATATGACACCGTCCTTCACTTGTCGGCCGCATCTGTACAAACCACTTGTTGTCATGTTTGCTGTTCCAACCAGAAAAGCAGCATCAGAGGAAGAGAATCCTAGAAATGTATTGTCTTTGTACAGCACAGCATCTCTGGTAGAATACCCAGGATACCCTGCACAGGACACATATAATTCATCCCCTTCAAATACAAACGCTGGTACTTTTAGTGTGAGCCAATCTGAAAACAAAAGATACATTATTAGAAGTGCAGGATTCATGTGTATTACATTTGGGAGTATATACTGTATCTATATGTATGTATATATGTAACCCTATTTTACCCCTTGTGTGTTATAGGATGCACATCATTAATAGCTAACCATACACAGGTCCTGAATTCCCTTTGCTAAATGAAAGATTATGGGAATTTGTCTCAAAGGTAGTGCCTCCACCTAGCGGGATCTGGGGATACACCTAAGGGTGGCCCCACTAGGAACAAATAATCACACACCAGTTGGAATTTTAAATAACATGCATATGGATCTCTTTACATTCTCTCTTAGGTGGGTGCTGTTTGTAGTCACACAAACGATCAGTAAATTCTTCCAACAAATAATCATTCAGGACGAGTGTTCCCAGCACCCCAGAGGTAGTATTGCCTGTCTTAGCTGCACAACCCCCACTGAAGGTGAATCTCACAGGGTCCCACTCTCCAAGCATCTCTCTATCCCTGAGCCTGACCATTTAAGTCCCTAATCTGGTGGCCTAGTCACCGCAGGGTACTAACCCTCCTGATCTACTTGTTGGAGCCTCTGGCTTCTCACTAAATATACCATGACCCTGAGCACTTGCACTTACTTCACCTATTCTGGCACCTTACTTTCCAGGCCCTATGGAGCACCACTGTGCCTTCTCCAGCCAGTGTGCAGCCCAAAGAGACTGAGCACATGGGACCTCCCCCTTTTACTAAATCAAACAGTGACATCTACTGGCCAGTCACTGAACTGCCAACACAATACTTTCACACAGGATAAAGGAAACAGCTTCCCTTCTCCAACAATCTAGCTGACTAAGTTATGTCCAGGAGACCAAAGGACCTAAAGGTTGGCAAAATCTTTACCCATATATATATATATATATAAAAAACACATTCTCTCTATAGGAAATATATTAGAAGATAGTAGAAACCAGGACAAGCAGTGTTCTGTAATTACTTTTATTTAGCATTACAGCATAGTTTCCCTTTATCAAGTGTACCTTAAAGTAGAACTAAAGCCTGGCTTAAGAAGTAGGACAGAAACTGTGGCAAAAAGTTGTCATGAAAAAAAGTCACTGAGACAGAAATGTAGCCACAAGATAAAACCCCCATTGACTTTAATACATTTTCAACCCATGGACCAGGGGTACAAGAACCAAGTATCTGCTTTAGGTAGAAATGCTATAGCCCAAGTCTAAAGGCAGCATCTATTTGGAACTGAATTTTTCATAGAAAACACACTTTCAACAGTCTTTCCTCAACGTTTAATACTTTTGTTTCTTTCTCAAGTTTATTTGCACGTAGTCTCTGCACTCTCTCCAGCTCATTTATATCCCTCCTAAGGACTGGAGTCCAAAACTGCACTGCATACTCCACATGAGGCCTTACTAGGGATCTATAAAGAGGTATAATTATGTTTTCATCCCTTGAGTTTATGCCCTTTTTCATGCAAGACAGAACTTTATTTGCTTTAGTGGCCACAGAAGACACTGCCTAGAGCTGCACAGTCCGTTATCCATATAACCCCCAAAATACTTTAAAGGTGTTGTTCAACTTTGAGTTAACTTTTAGTATGAAGTAGAGAGTGACATTCTGAGACAATTTTCATTTTCTATTTGTGGTTATTGAGTAATTTAGCTTTTTATGCAGCAGTTCTCCATTTTTTTCCCCATCAATTTCTGGTTGCTATGGTCCAAATCCTCCTAGCAACCATGCATTGATTTGAATTACAGGCTGGAATATAAACAGGAGAGGCCTGAAGAGAAAGAGGAGCAATAAAAAGTAACAATAAAAATAAATTTGAAGCCTTACAGAGCATTTGTTTTAGAAAGGGTCAATGACCCCCATTTAAAAGAGTTAAGAGACAGAAGAACTATAACTATACCATATCTACGCTATAAATAATAAACAATGAAGACCAGTTAACTTGAGGGTGAGCCATCCCTTTAAATGACAAGGAAGAGTTAATTTACTGGGGGTGCCGGATGTAGGGATTGTGCTTAGCGTGAATAACAAGGTTGGATGGCGCTCAAAGCCAGTAAAAAAGTCAAAATGGTACTACCAAAGAAAATATAACAAAGGTAATTATGAACCAATCCAGTCCAAAGGTACAAATCCAGGAAAATATTCAAAAAAACTCTCCAAAAATAATAAAGAATAAAAAAAATTGAAAATATTCATTAGGACATATCGGACAAATATTTGTCCGATCTGTCCTAATACATATTTTCTATTTTTTTTTTTTTTTTGATTTGTTATTATTTTTGGAGGGACTTACATAGTTTTTTTTTAATATTTTCATGGTGCTTAAAGAGAATACCCTCCTCTAAGTAATTAATGAACAAGTTAATTAAAAGTGGACCCAATAACCACCCCTGAGGGACCCCACTTATAACCTTACTCCAAGTAGAGAATGTACCATTAAAAGCCACCCTCTGTACCTGATCCTGTAGTCAGTTTCCTATTCACCAGTGATTTCAAATGTATTCCGGTATTTTAGCCCTTGTACTCCCCTACCACTGATGTCAGATTAAGAGGCTTTAGTATTGCAGTCATCATATTAGCGATTCTCCAGTGTCTCAGTAACATTCCAGGAATAAAAGCATCCAGTAAATTGAAGCAAATGAGTTTGGCAATGACACATCTAAGTGTTTGAATACCCTGGGATGAATGCTGTCCAGTCCTGGACTTTTGCTACGTGTTGGGACTTAGTCTTATCGTTTTATAAAACATAATTGAAAGCATATAATATAGAATAAATGTAAAGAAAACTTACCGTGACTAACTTTCAGTCTGACGGGTTCACTCTTTTCACTCACAACTGTCTGGCACTGATAACTTCCTCCATGTTCTTGTTTCACATAGTTAATTTTAACACTCTTTGCTCCAATATACGACGGGATGATCTGGTTGTCTCTGTACCAGAAATAGATCTGGTCTCTTGTTTCAGGGGGATCCACATTGCAGGTGAGAGTTACAGATTCCTTGGTGAATACCCTGGCCCAATGAGGATCAAAGCTCACAAAGGATTTGCTGGAAGATCCTGAAACAGGACACAAAAAAACCTTACAATGACCCACATTATTAAAAACAGTTCAAGAAATTCCTCAATTTACTTTGAGCCTGAAGGTAGAAATTAATTTACTAATCCTCAACTGTACCCTATGAATCATCCCATGGGCTAAACAGATGGATCCCGTAAAAGTGGCTAAAGTAGAAAAGGATACTAAACACGAAGGCAGGGGGAGCAGGGGGAGCCCCTACACCTTTATTAAGTCACTTGATGTAACCTTTCTGTACCCCTTCGTCAGACAAAGCGATTTGGGAGAGGTGCCGACCCCTCCAACCAACACAAGACTTTTGATTTTTGGAGAGACTTAGGAACTAGGAAACCTTGCTAACATTGCAATGATGTGTTTCCTCTGGCTGACATGGATTTACATCCATCCAACCTTAGAGAGACACATGAAAACCTTTATAAAGGCAATTACATGGCACATCTCCATCTGAACACTAGGCATCACCATGTATAATACAACATATTAATGAAGTGGCATTTAAGTGATGGAGAACCTGCGTGTAAACATTTAGGTTTAAACAAAGTTTGTGCCCAGTAAATACTGGGCACAGTAAAAGCTCTGAGAACCCTTACCTTCATTTGATGCACTCACTGCTGTAAAAGGAAACATAAATAATTAACATTACCGGCTGTAAGACAATAAAATAAAATAAAATTTTTTTTATGTTCTTTTATGACACTATAAACTAGGCTACATTTCACGTTTCCGCTAGCACACAGCAGCCTACATGCTTTAAAAAAGAGTAGAGTCAACTATAACCAAAGGGTGCCCCTCCCAGGGATTGTATCAAATATGAACTCAACCCCCTCTGGCACAGACTCAGATCAGTGAATGGAGGTGAGAGGTACAACCAGGGTCCAAGCTTTAGCCTAAGTGCAGGCAGAGTATCCCTATTTCCCTGAACTTTAACACTTAGTCCCTGATTCTGGGTAATTTATACCTGGGATCTTAATCCCTCTATTTCTCCTGGCGGAGCTTGAGCTGCTCGACTACCTATCCTTTCTATCACTCCTAGAGTGATCTGTGACAGGGTCTAACTCTCCTGTATAAAGGCCTAACTCCTAAGGGATAATACTTCTCCCTTCAGCCTGCAGGGCTGACAGAAGCAAAAGGCCCAGACCACATGGTTCCCAAGACCTTTATACTTTGACACAGTGCCATCTAGTGTCCAACGTGAGAACTACAGGGGTTACATTAGCAAAAGGTCCCCATTAGGAACCATTAGGCGTCCATATTATTAGGAATGTGCCTCTTAGAAATATGCGAGGGTGTCTAATTTTCACATCCCTACACCAAGAATAGCAAAATAAAAAGAATTAGAAGAAAAGGATTGCTGCTTTGGGCTCACTAGGAACAGCCCCAGGCTAGTGCAGCTTTCTGCTGATGGTTGCACAGGTCCAGGGTGTCAGGTAAGTGAATACAATCACTGATGGGGGTTCCTAAGTTTTTGCACCCCCAAGTGATTGTGACTTTCCTGGTGCTCCTGTGTTCTGTAAACAATAAACTACAGACTCTGAGATGGGCATCTTTACACTCAACACAATAACATTCAATGCAACAAAGACTTTGATCTAGGATCACCCAGGACCTGTTTACCAAAGATTTCCCCGACCATCTGAAGAATGATTTTTGAGGAGCGAGGACAATGCAAAGGTCACCTCCAACCTGCAGATGGCAGTGTTAGGTAAACAGGACACAACAAGGCTGATGTTGTGTGGCTGTATTAGGGATAGGGTTAACCCAGATAGCCCAGTTTGCAGGAGGGCTGTCCTGGTGAAAATTGCCTGTCCAGATTCCAAATTAGGAAATCTGCACAGGGCTTTGAAGGCAATTGCACGGCGATCAGCCACCAGACCCATGCCCAACATCATTGGACCTGCCCCCCGCCCAGTCTGCTGCACAGAAAAGGTGACAATTGCTCCCAATTCGTCAATATAGTGCAATAGCACATGAACATTATTGCAAATTGAATGCACTCACGACAAATATTTTTGCAGTCTGGCTGGTGTCATTTATGATGTTCATTGTGCAAGTGATGTCTGTGCCCAATTCCTTAGGTTCAGGAAAGCTGTCTCTGTTGCTTACAAATCTGTTTGTTTGTATATTCCCCTTAGGGATGACATTACAAAGCAAAACCTTTACAGTTCAAAAGCATTGAGGTAGAAAAGAAAAAAACATGTATTTAATGCATTCAAATTACTGATAATATATCCAACAAAATGTTATAAATAATAAAAACAAATTATGAAAAAATTGTGGGCCCATTTAGTTAAAGAGAGTAAAATTGTGGAAATGACGCCCATAGACTTGAATGGAATTGCTCATCAAGAATAATTGATGCACGTCAAAAAAATATTGCTGCACAGTAACATTTTTTTTAACACCCATAGACTTTAATGGGCGTCTGTGAATTTATGGCAAAGCGTAACAGGTCAAATTCGCTCATCCCTACTTCAAAACTACACAGAAGGTGTTAAATTAAGGAATGTTGGCATGGAACATGGTATTTGTACCTGGATAGAGAAGAGGTTTCGTCCTTAATGACCTGGATGTGGCCATTGAAAGTACGGTTTCTATTTCTGCAGATGTAACTTAATTGTGCAGAACTATAGGTTCCTTGCAGGATGCTGCCACTTTGCAGTGATTTGTCTGTTGGGATACTGGGCAGCAAACTGGAAAATGAGGTTTAATGTTGATAAATGCAGGTTATGCACTTTGGCAAAAATAATATAAATATGAGTTATGCACTAAACATCCATAATTGAGAAGGATCTGGGGATTTTTGTAGAGAACAATCCAGGTAAATCTAGGCAGTGTCACCCAGTGGCTGCTGAATTGGCAAATAAAGTGCTGTTTGGCATTAAGAAAAATCCTTGTGCCTGGCTGAACGCAATCCGAATCGTTAAAATCATTCATGTGACTTGTTGACAAAAAACAAGGAAGTAAATAATTTTTAGCCTTTTAGGATTTGGATTCAGTCCGAATCTTTCACGAAGGATTCAGGGGGTTCAACCCAATCCAAAATAGTGGATTCGGTGCATCCCTAAAATATACACACGACGGGGGGGGGGGTTAATTTGTTGGGTTTGCTCAAAATGCAATACTGTATATATCTACAATGGAGATATAGGATTCGTTATGCTGAAACCCATTACCCTGAAAGCTCTGAATTACAGGAAGGCTGTGCAAATTCACAAAGTGGCGACAATGCGCTAGCGTTGCCTTAGCTAATGTTCTCCACACTTTGCCAGCGCTACGTTAATTCACTAAAGTGCGAAGTTACACTCAGGGCGGTGAACGGTAGTGTATTTGCGCTAGTGTTACCTCGCCAAGCAAAGGGCTTTTACGCAAGTGATGCCTAATTTGCATACGGCGCAAAGTTAAACGTAGAATAGAAGTATATGTTCCAGCCACTACATTCCACTACACAAGCCCAGGAAACCTTTAATAAATAAAATAAAGTTGTCCTATTGCCCTACATGCGCCCCTTGTATAGTTAGGAAATGTAGGGGGAAGGAAGGTAACCCTAAAAAATTTTTTGCTCTTTTTCAGACTATCACCCAACAAAAGGTAAAAGACGCCAGCGTTTTTTGGGACTTAGAAAAAATTTCAGTTTTTTTTTTTCAAACTACCATCTATTGTATTGAAGTAACGTCTAGCATAAGAGGTTACGTTCACAAAAAATTTCATCTTAGTGAATTAGCGTAGTTACGTCCCTTCATCAGTGCAAAACTTCGCCTGGCGTCGTAGTTGTGCAAGTCGATGTCCTTCGCTAGCGGATTTTCGCCTGGGACACTGTTAGTGAATCAGCGAAGTTGCGAATTGGCAGCAGGCTGGCAAATTAGTGCTAGCGTTACACGCTTCGCGATTTAGTGAATTTGCCCCATAGACTATTTAACCAGAAGAGGAAAACATTTTTTTTAACAGTAGCTTGTACTTGATCCCAACTAAGATATAATTAATCCTTATTAAAGACAAAACAAGCCCATTGGTTTTATTCAATAGTTTCTTAGTAGCATGATCAAAATTACAGAAAGATCCCTTTCATACATATATTGTAGTGATGGGCAAATAAATTAGCGGCAAATGTCAGTGTTTTGTTGTCGGCAAATAAATTGGTAAAACTGCGATGAACATTCGCCAGCGTAAATGCTGATGGACTTTAACGGGGGTGTCAAAATTGATGCAGGCATCAAAATTCCCATTTCGCTAATTTTTTGTTTGACAAATTTCGCTGGAAATTCACACATTTTTCAGCAAAACTGGACAAATTTGTCCATCACTGATGTGAATGTACGTATTTCTAACAGATCATTTTGGCAGATTCACAAAATAATAAGAAATAAAATTATTACTCACAGAGGAGGAGGAGGAAGAAGATCAGAGCCATGTTGATTGTACCTGACGTTCTATGTAGGAACACAAAAAAAATGTCCCTAGTATATTCCCAGTACAGAAATGTACAACACTTTCGTTTCCTTATAATCTCGTAGTTTAGGGCAGAACTAATTAGTGGCAACAAAACGATTGTCGTTAAACACAGGAGACAACTACTGATGCGCAAATGTTAACCACTTTGATTCCTGTTTACCCGCAGTCATGTTGCTGCTGTCATTTCTACATGAAATATTTTGTTTGCCTTTCACTGATTACATTGAAGATATAAAAGTAAACTTTAGGGATCGGATCAGGTGCAGCACCTCTAGGGTTAAAGAGTTCCTGTAACTGTAGCCCTGTGCCAGAGCAGTTGGCAAGCTTGAAAAACTTGTTAGGCAGCACTATACTGTAGTTTCCTTGAATTCTTTATGGTGTCATCTGAAGCTTACACTCTTTATTCATGTAGCGCTATAATAAACTGATTTTACTGAAGTCAGTTTGGCTAATTACACATGGTGTGATACCACAGATGAAACTCTTTTCTCAGGTGTGAGCCCTCGCAGCGAGGTGGAGGAAGGGTGTAGCATAACTGTAACTTGGTGCTATTTCACACAAATTGGGCGCCAGTAGTGATGGGAAAATTTGCCTGCTGAAAAAAAATGAGTCTCTCTCCGAAAACTATGCGACAAAAATAATGCGACGCACATCTTAAATGACGCAATGCGCATCAAAAATGTGCCGTGACTCGTTTCACTCATTTTTCGCCAATTCGCAAATTTCGCTGGAAATTCACAAATTTTTCGGTGAAACAAAACAGGATAGATTCGCCCATCACTAGGCGCCAGAGGTTTTCTTTAATGCTTGAACCCACTATGTTTATTAAACAGTGAACATATCCCCATAGAGATCATAACGAGGGCATACAGCGAACATAATATACAGACAGCAATGTACTCACAGTACCAAATATGAACTCAACCCCCTCTGGCACAGACTCAGATCAGTGAATGGAAGTAAGAGGTACAACCAGGGTCCAAGCTTTATCCTAAGTGCAGGCAGAGTATCCCTAGTTCCCTGGGCTTAACACTTAGTTCCTGATTCTGGGTAATTTGTACCCGGGATCTTAATCCCTCTATTTCTCCTGGTGGAGCTTGAGCTGCTCGACTACCTATCCTTTCTATCTCTCCTAGAGTGATCTACTGTATGACAGGGTCTAACTCTCCTGTATTAAGGCCTAACTCCCAAGGGGTAATACTTCTCCCTTCAGCCTGCAGGGCTGACTGTAGAAAAAGGCCCAGACCACATGGTTTCCAATAAATTTATACTTTGACAAAGTGCCTTCTAGTGTCCAATGTGAGAACTACAAGGGATTACATAAGCACAAGGCCCCCATTAGGACCCATTAGGCATCCATATTATTAGGAATTTGCCTGTTAGAAATATGCGAGGGTGTCTAATTTTCACATCCCTACATTCACATTTTCAG
Source organism: Xenopus borealis (assembly GCA_024363595.1). Lineage (NCBI taxonomy): Eukaryota > Metazoa > Chordata > Amphibia > Anura > Pipidae > Xenopus > Xenopus borealis. The sequence goes on from CM044445.1 coordinate 121,138,637, forward strand.
TTTCCCCTGCTCTACTCTCTTACCTGCACTTACAGGTTCACCTTTAATTTAACTCTTAGTATGACTCTAATGGGGGAATGTAATTACATTCACAAAGAGAAAAACATTGCACACCATTAAAAGTTAAAATCCAGATCTCGCAATGTAATATTGTTCCTTAAACGGTTATTGCATTGCGAATCGTTATTGCGCATTGCGAATTATAATTGTGCACCTTAAGAAGTACTTTCTCAGTAAGAAGTTTTATTACATTGACAACACATTAGCGCAAACTATAAAATTTGCAAACAGTGGTCGCTAAACAGTTTCCGGGTTCGTAAAAGGTATATTGCATTCACGCAAAGCAAAATTTGTTCGCGCAAAGGCTTAACTTTTCGCATCGCAAAGTTTTTGCGTTACAGACGTATATTACATTACCCTGTTAGAGTGATATTCAGAGACAAGAGTTGAATAAGAGGCTGGAATATGAATAGAAGAGGCCTGAATAGAAAGATGAGTAAATAAAAAGTATGGGACCTGATATCCTAGTATGTTCGTGTCACGAACGCCGCCCGGAGCAGTTCCAGGAGCTCCGGGCGGCGCGTCCATCTCCCTCGGCGGCGGATCCAAGATGGCGGCGCCCATAGCCGCCACGTGGCTTCGTCGCCGCTGTGACATCATCGCGCCGCGCCAGATGCGCAATGGCGCCAAATTCAAAAATAAAAGCACGCCAGAGACCCAGGTTCAATGCCAGAGAATAGCTTAACAAAGCTATTGTGTTCCTGGGTCTCTTAGCCTTGTACCTTGTTTCTGAACTCTTGATATTGACCCTTGCCTGTTCCTGATCCTGATTTCGTGCTGCCTGCCTTCTGAACCTTTTGCCTGGACCTGACTTCGTTATTTGGATTCTCCCTGAACTGTACCTTGCCTGCACTCGCTGAGTGGGACTTCCTCCTTGATCCTAACTTCACCCCCTCGTGGGAGCCGGAGGCCCCCGCTGACAGTTCGGGACTGGGGTTTTTTTTAGTGACGCACCAAATCCAGGATTTGGCCTTTCTCTGCAGGATTCAGATTCGGACGAATCCTTCTGCCCAGCTGAACCGAATCCCAACCCTAATATGCAAATTAGGGTTCAGATTCGGTTCGGTATTTGGCGGAATCTTTCTCAAAGGAAAATAGTGGATTCGGTGCATCCCTAGTTTTTTTTTTATAAAATCTCTCTGTAATTTGGATCTTCATGCCTTAAGTCTACTAGAAAATCATGTAAACATGAAATAAACCAATAGGCTGGTTTTGTTTCCAACAAGGATTAATTATATCTTAGTTGGGATCAAGTACAAGGTTCGGTTTTATTATTACAGAGACAAAGGAAATCCTTTTTAAAAATATGGATTATTTGGATGAAATAGAGCCTTTCCCTAATTCTGAGCTTTCTGGATAATGGGTCCCTGACCTACTCAACTCCTATCTCAATTCTCCCAAACCCCTGTGTTTTAATTGTGGTTCTCTTGGAAGTAATTCAAACACACCGGCTACACATAAACAAAGGTTTTTATTACATACATAGAATGAAAAAGAAGTACATAACAGAATGAGGAAAGAATCCAAGCGCCCCCTCTCTGTTTCTCAAAGACTGGGAGATCCACAAACACAGTCGTCCACAGATGGGGTTCAAATGGTTCCTAAGATCCCATGGCTTCTCCCACAGGATCCTGCAGTTGTCACGCGTAAACCTCACAAGTGAATCTCAAAGAACTGGATGGAGATCCCCAGGTTTTCTTGGCTTGCTAACAATGAGTTCATATGGTAATTTTTAGTCAATAAAACTCATATAATGGTTTAGTTGATAACAGCTCTCGCTTCCCATGCGTTCATCAGAAGCTGGCCAGACTCCCAACATACACATCGGACCGAAAAGATCTTATCTTGTTATTATGCCCCTAACTATAATAAAGAAAAGGGCTTCTGAACTCATAAATATATTAAAGTATACATATGGGAACATCCAAGAAGTAAAAAAAAGAACCAGTATAAGGTCCAATGGTCACAAAAAGAACCAGTATTGGAGCATCGAGCATAAATCCTGATTAACTTCTCCTTCCACAAAGCTTCATAATACAATAGTAAAGGTGAGTAACTTCCCCTTCCACAAAGCTTCATTCTACACTAGTCAAGTTGCTTTTTACATAGCTTCATATTGAATACTGGCATTGTACAAGAAGCTACTGGGTTGAATCATGAGTATTACCTTTCATGGCAGTCTAGACCCCTTACAAGACCCCCTAATGGCAGCTCCTTCTCCAGTTACAAATGGATAAACTATTGTTGTTTCCCCATCCCAGGGGATTTAGCCCTAATAGTAAAAATACTGTTATATTACACTCAATTTTATTTTATATACTGTTTGGGTTGTTTGTTCTAGCTTTATATGTTGCCCAGCTCCAGGAAGCTAACGTGGCCCATAATCAAACTGCAGTAGTACTCATCAATTGCTCATATGCACTGAGGTTTGCTGTTGCGTGCCACTGTTTGTACATGTGCGTATGGGCCCTGAGTTTGTGCATGTGTGCGGGGGGTCCGGAGGTTTGGAACCTGGTGGCCCCCCTTTGTGCAGTGCGACCCTGACTCCTCTGGTGGTATATACAGTACAAGGTGTTCTTCATGTTATTTTTAGTTAGCTATACAATGTGTCATTCTAAGTAATTTACCTTCATGTTTTCAAATTATTTGCCTTCTTCTTCTGACTCTTTCCAACTTTCAAATAAGGGTCACTGATCCCATCTAAAAAAAAGGCTACACGTTTATTGTTACTTTTATTACTCCTCTTTCTATTCAGGCCTTTCCTATTCATGTTCTTTAAGGTTAATTTGGACCCTAGCAACCAGATTGTTGAACTGGTAGAGTAGAGAGCTACTAAGTAAAAAAAAAAAATGAAAAACAATTCTAAATTGCTTCAGAATAGCATTCCCTACATCATAATAAACGTTACTTTAAAAGTGAACAACCCATTTAAGATCTGCATCCTTGTGTCAGTCCAGTGGAGTTCTGCTCTACACAAAAAAAGACACACATCCATCAAGTTCAACCTTAACTTTATATATAACCTGTTATAGGGTAGAACTTTGATATGAAGCATAACAAAAGTGTTGTAAAGGTGATTGATACCTTTTTGGGCTAACATAGATGATAATCACAACAAGCTTCAGTTCCTTCAAAGCTTCATCTTAGTTAGTCTATAAAGGTATCACCTTTACACCACTTTTGTTATGCTTCATATCAAACGTTCTACAATATAACTTTTCATTTTGGGGGCTTTAAATTCCCTTCAATAGAGGTAATTTAACACATGTATATATATATATATATATATTTATCTTTAGTTTCATTCATAGAACCATATTAAAGTAATACATAAATAGAACAGACTGGAATCAGTATAATGAATCAGTATAATAATATAGTAGCAATCAACATAAAAATACAATTACATTCAGGATTAATTGATGACTGTTATGAGAAAAGAGGAACTTCCCCATAGAGCTCACAATCTAAGTGGGTAGGTAACTGCCCGTTTTTTGTCTCTGATTGATCACCTACGTGGTCCATTGTGAGAAGGCCTTGGGATATAAACTCTGTTGGAAAGTTACATTTAATGGGCATGTAAATGCAAAAAAATTAAATTCCGTTTTTTTTTCTTTCTTTAAAGAAAAAGAAAACTATCTCCAATATACTTTAATTAAAAAATGTGTACCATTTTTATAAGAAAACGAACTGCATGCATTGAAATTCTCCCTTCATTTACTGCTGTGAATAGGAATTGTCAGACCGTCCCTAACTGCTGTGAAGGGAAACAATCATACTCATGAACAGCAGGGGGAGCCCCCGCCTTACTTCCCAGCCATGCAGAACTCCAGCAGCTTTCTTTGTTTCCCTGTAGAGCAGTCTGCGACTGTGTAGAGATTTGTATTGGATTTTATTTACATCCCTTTTACTTTTTACAACTCCAGCTGCATCTGTTAAACCCTGCACTACAACGTCCAGGATGTTTTTACTTATTTTACGTATTTTTAAGTATAACAATTAAATGGGGTGGGAGGTACCCCCAAAATCACCGACACCTCTCTGGTATTACTGTACATCAAGCCTGATTATATTGAGCACAACTCCCAGCAACTCCCAGTAGGCGTGTGTTACACCAGACTCTTTCTCCTCACTGAAGAGGTGGCCCCTCACTGAATTTCGAACTACAATGATCCCACACACAAACTCAAACTCGTAAAGGGTTTGTTCATCTTTGACTTGACTTTTAGTATGAAGTAGATACTGATATTCTGGGACAATTTGCAATTGGTCTTATTTTTTTTTTAGTTATTTAGCTTTTTAATCAGTAGTTCTCCAGTTTGTAATTTCATCAATCTGGTTGCTAGGGTCCAAATTACCCAAGCAACCCTGTCTGGGATATACGTAGGAGATGGCTTGAATAGAATGATGAGTAATAACAATACATTTGTAGCTTTACATAGCATTTGTTTTTAGATGGGGGTCAGTGACCCTCATTTGAAACCTAAACAACTTCAGAAGAAAAAAAACAAATCAATAAAAAAACTATAAAGAATAAATAATGAAGATCAAATGAAAAATTGCTTAGAAATAGCCATTATATAACATACTAAAAGTTAACTTTAAAGGAACAGTAACACCAAAAAAATGAAAGTGTTTTAAAGGAATGACAATATAACATACTGTCAGTGTCAACTTTCTATTGCCCGTCTCCACTCTGCATACAAATAAAATGAAGAGGTAAAATAAAATATAGTTAAATATATAGACGTAGTGATGGGCAAATTTATTCACCTCCCGCGAATTTGCGGCGAGTTCCCGCGATTCCCGCAGGCGAATAAATTTGTGAAATGCTGGCAAAATTTCGCTGGTGTCTCTTTTGGACGCACATGTTTTTTTCTACGCCAGCGTGCACCTGTGTCCAAAACGAGACGTGGCAGTGTTTCGCGAAATTTTCGCTATTTCATGAATTTCTCGAGAAAATTTGGAGAGGCCAAACACTACCGATTCACCCATCACTATATAGAAGATAAAAGCAGAGAAAAGATTGCTGGGAGAGAAATAGAGAAGAGATAGAGAAGTCTTAAACAGATAAAGACGGTGGAGGCATCAGAGAGGGTTATAGAGAAAAGGAGAGAAGAAGAAAACGGGGAAAAAAGAGAAAATGAAGGTATTAAACAGCAGCAGATTACGGAATAGAGAGAGAATGATATGAAATGATCTTGGGTAATATAGAATATGATGGGGTTGTATGTAGAAGCTGGATTGACTGCCAAGAAAAGTCATATGCACAATTTCAATTTCGGGGTCCCTTCGGGTTGCCGCCTGTCCGGTTTTGACCCGGACAGCCCGGTATTTTGAAAGGAAAACCAGGCGGGATTAGCTTGATTGTGCACTCTCTGCTCCTTCTGGTTCATTCCATATCACAGCAGCACTGAGAGGAATATTTCTCTGACACTGCTGATGTACTATAGGTAAAGTAACAGCCCTTTCTCAATGTATAACACATTTTATAATGCTATTGATTGCTATGCCTGATCTTCTGTCTGGTTATGTAAAGAATAAAGCTGATTTTTTTACTGAGTTTGATTAACTCATTCATGTGTCCCTTTACTGATCAATTTATGTACAAAGCTATTTTCCATTTCTGCATACTGACATAGATTAACTATGTTGGTTGTGCAAGTGATTGTTGATGAGCCTGGGGGAACTGATTTATTATCAGTTAGAATGGCAAGTGGGGATTTTATTTAGAATCGGAATGGCAGCCTGTTCCGGGAGTTGTTCATTACAGTGAATGCTCAGAATGCTCTTATGCAAGAAATGTTTGTGATGCTGGGGGAAACTAGCTTACTAATGCTCACACTGGCTCCCTCTTCCTCTCTATTGTGGAACAGCAGCAAATGGACAGCTCAGTAAGCTAAGGGGCGGGGCTTCACTCTGCACCAGGAAGAAGGGGAAACAAGCTGCTGATAACACAGAAACCAGAGCAGACTTGCAGCAGGGACTAAGGTACTTTAATCTGGGGGGCTGTTTAGAGCTAATTTACAGATAGAAAAAGAAAAACATTTACTTTTCCTTTAAGGCAGGGCCTTCGCAAAGTGAAAGAAATGAAGGTGTGGTGTAGTAAGTAGGTTAGGTTGAAAAAAAGACACAACTCCATCAAGTTCAACGTTTTAACTTTTTTTTAACCTGCCTAACTGCTACGTTACACACAGGCTATAATGAGAGTGTCAGGAGGTTCTTGCAAATGAAACAGAATAAAATAACTTTATTTGTCAGAGACAAATGATCCACATGTTACTTACATCAGTACAGAAGCATTTGCAGAAAATATAGGCACACTGCTCAGACAGTATATCAGAGGTAGAGGCAGGTGCATTCCCTGAGGATGTAGTCCAGGCAGTACAGCACCTCCAGGCAGAAATAGCTCACACATTGTCGGGATCTCACCCAGTGAAGGGGTCAGGGTCAAGAACCTAAAGCATGATGCCCTATCCACTGTGTCCCTTCACTGTAGGCAAATCTTACATCCTGGGAAGATACTCCCTGCTACACCTCATTGATGGAGCACAAAGCTGCTCTTTATCTCTTTCATCACTGTCTTACTCTCCTACAGAGTCTATTACAATTATAGTCCTGCCACTCAGTAGCCTCATACACAGGGTCCCTGCTCCTTCACTTCCACACTGTAGGTTCAGGTCCCTCTAGGGCAAACTGGTTTTATTGGGCCTTGTTGTACACAGGCTCCCTGGAAACATTCAGATGGGTCAGACACCAGGAGACAAAGAGGAAGCTCCACCCCTTCTCACTCACTATACCAAAGTGTGACAGGAAGTGGTCAAAACACCTCCTGGCCAATAATACCACTATGCAAATTACAACTAGCTACATGGGCATCTGCCCAGCAATTAGGGGGATCAGAAAGTGTAAGCAAGCCATAGTGGCACATTAAGCAAGGATTAAAGGGCAAGGAAAGGCAAAGAAATAAAATCCCATTTTTACTTTCTTTAATGAAAAAGAAATATATCTCAAATATACTTTAATTTTAAAATGTGTACTGTTTTTATAAGAAACCTGACTGTATGCAGTGAAATTCTCCCTTCATTTAGTGCTTCTGGCAGGGAAACAATCACTTATGAACAGCAGGGGGAGCCCCTGCCTTACTTACCAGCCATGCAGAACTCAAGCAGACCATACTGAGCATGTGCAGTGCCAGTGTCAGACAAAGATGTATAACAAAGTTACAAGATGACAGCCCCCTGTGGCCAACTTTGAAAGCATAAATAATTTGTTTGATTAGGCTTGTGGTGCAGTAAGTTCATGTTTATGTTTAGTATACAAAATACTGCATTTCTACCCTTATTCTATTTTACACTTTCCTTGCCCTTTAATATTGTTGTCCGAAAACATCTGGGAACACAAGATACAGAAACAGGGCTATAGGGCAAAGTAAAAGTGAAGGAACCATTTAAATCAAAACACCAAAGCCCCTTTATACCGTGGAATACAGTTAAATTGTGTCCAATTTAATATTGAAATTTTCTTCTCTGAAACCTCTAGTTGGATTGTGATAGCTGTTCTCTTAACTGATGTGTAGGTCAGTCTGTCCTTGTGTATTTATCTTTCACCTTAGTTATCTGTGTTTTGAAATAATCAAAGTCATGAGGGCCCAGCATGCACCTATCAGATTAAGGAAATGTGTGTTTTGGCAAAGACTAAGAAATAATTGTAATTGATTTACTCTGGGAATTGTCCCTCAACATGATGGAGTATAGTGAAGAACACACATACTCTGTTATAGACTGGGAGCCAAAACATCTGCTTGGATTATCCAACCATCATAGGAATCCCCTGAGGTTTACTGAACCTTGTCTGATATGCAATCTAAATTATGGTAAGCATACACTTTTATTTTTGGTGGATATTTTAGTGAGAAGCACTCACCCTGGTAGTGGTCTAGTGGTGCAGCAGGGACACCCGCCACGTCATCTTCCCTCTCCTGTGCCTGTTCGTTAGTGCGTGTGCGCCTCACATTTCCTGTATTTATAGGTGCATTGTAGTGATGGGCGAATTTATTCGCCAGGGGCGAATTCACGGTGAATTCCCGCGATTCGCCGCTGGTGAATAAATTTGCAAATCGCCAGCAAAATTTCACTTTGCGAAAATTGCCAGAAAAACGAGTCACGCGTCGCGCCGAAAACGACACGACGCACGTCGGAAACAACGCGACGCGTCAAAGTTGACGCGATGCGCGTCAAAAGCGCCCCGCGACTCGTTTCGCGAATTTTTCGCCAATAATTTTTCGGCGAAGCGAATCTCGGGAGATTCGCCCATCACTAGTGCATTGGCACTGGTGTGATTACGTCAGCGCACTATGGTGCGAATATTCAAACTATTTAGAGGGACTTCAGTGTTAACTCATTGCCTGTTATAGGTTTCCTACTAGCGAGTTTCCTGGTGCCTTGTACCATGTGCTGTAAAGCTTCTGATTAATTCTGAAACCTGTTGTGACCTCTTCCCTTATTCTGACGACTCTGACTTCTGTGATCCAGACCCTGCCTGGTAACCGACTCTTCTGTACCCGTATTCCCTCTGATTGATCTCCTGGTTTGACCCTTGCCTGCCTGTACTCCTCCTGCACCGATCCAGCTTGATTTGACTATACTTTCTGTCTATGCCTTGTACCATGACCTTCATCCCAAAAGACTTTTTTAGGCTTACGTTCGTGCCCCTTTACTTGTCCAGAAACTTTTTCTTTGCACCTCTCTTATTAAGACCTGGTGGCATCCAATTAGCTGAGGGCTCCCCCCAAGGTGAAAGGCGGCTGTTATAGACAGAAGCAAGAGCCGAGACCAGGGTGCTTAGCATTGGTTCTGGATTTAGGGTGCTGATCGTGACAAATTTACATAGTTTATTAACTAATAATTCATTTTTTAGTATGCCATTTTGCAGCAAATGAAAGAACAGCAAGCAATGATCCTTAGAAAAAATTACCTACTTTTTCTGTCTGGAAAACAGGGTCGGACTGGTGCACATATTTTTTTTTTTAGTTTTTCCCACTAGGGGAGCAGGTCCGACTCTGCGAGAACAGCAATGCACAAGTGTATACCTGATACACATTATTAAGTAGACAAATTGAAAAGATATCAAAGAAACATTGGGCCATGTTTGGAAATGATTTTGTACAATTTTTTAAGTTTTTTGTATTCTCATACAAAAGAGGGAGAAATATTGCTAATTCCATGGTAAAGGGGAAAATACACATTCAGACACTATTTTGCTCATGCAATGCTAATCAATAAAGTAATTGTGACTATCTATATATCTAACACCAACGCACTTTCAACTTAAAGGACATGTCAACCCTTTTCACAAAAATGTAATTAATGAACAGCGTCTCTGAAATCTTTAGATAACTGCCACTCTGGCTGTTAAAGGAAAACTATACCCCGAAAATGAATTTTTGAGCAACAGATAGTTTATATCAAATCAAGTGACATATTAAAGAATCTTATCAAACTGGAATATATATTTAAGTAAATATTGCCCTTTTACATCTCTTGCCTTGAACCACCATTTCATGATGGTCTGTGTGCTGCCTCAGAGATCACCTGACCAGAAATATTTCAACTCTAACTGTAACAGGAAGAAGTGTGGAAGCAAAAGACAAAACTCTGACTGTTAATTGGCTCGTGTGACCTAACTTTATAGTTTGTTTGGTATGTTTGTGTGCACCGTTGGATCCTAGGATCCCAGGAGGCTGTCCTTATTTTTTAAAATGGCTATTTTCTATTTATGATTACCCAATGGCACATGCTACTAAAAAAGAGTATTATTATGAAAATGGTTTATTTACATGAAGCAGGGTTTTACATATGAGTTGTTTTGTGCAATATCTGTTTATAGAGACCTACATTGTTCAGGGGGGTATAGTTTTCCTTTAAAAGGTTAACAGTAAGGCTGCAGTATCCCCTTTATTAGCTACAAATCCTTCTACTACACTAAACCACTCTGCCCCCTCCCTCAGGAATTTCCTTTGGCTCTTGGCTCAGTGAGCATGCTCAGTTCCTCTCAGCTCAGATTACATAACACACCCTCCAGACCAACAGCCAATGAAGAGAGAGCATCGCTGGTTCCCACAGAAACTGATGCTATCTTTTTCTCCTAACCACCTCTCCTGAGCTCAGCATAATAATTACAGTGCTCAAACCGAGCAGAAATTTTTTATCAGTATGTTGTGCCTGTGTAAACCTGCATTCTGCATTACATGGACTTTACAGCATACATGTCTTATTTCAGATGATAATCTATCAGAGGGAAAATGGCCGCCAGGTGAAAGCTGCTATTTGTTTTAGGAAAATGTGATGGCGCTGGCAAACAGAGGGGGTATATGCAGTACAAATGATGCAGTTTGGGTGCGGAAGATATGCCCAACTTATATACAGGGTAGGAAAATGTAGGCTTTACATGTCCTTTAAGTGCATTTACAATTTCTGACAATAATTAACATTTCAAGAATGTTGGCAATTCCTCTTGAACTACTTAAAGGGCAAGGAAAGGCAAATAAATAAAATGCCATTTTACTTTCTTTAATGAAAATGAAATTATCTCCAATATACTTTAATTAAAAAATGTGTGCCATTTTTATAAGAAACCTGACTGTATGCAGTGAAATTCTCCCTTCATTTAGTGCTGTGGATAGGAATTGTCAGACGGTCCCTAACTTCTGGCAGGGAAACAATCATACTTGTGAACAGCAGAGGGAGCCCCCACCTTACTTACCAGCCATGCAGAACTCAAGCAGCTTTGTTTTCTGATCATTTATGACGATCCCTAAGAAGCCCAGATCACACTGAGCATGTGCATGTAGTCTAGTCTGTTTATGTTTAGTATACAAAATACAGCATTTCTAGCCTTATTCTGTTTTACACTTTCCTTGCCCTTTAAAAATACAGTTGCAGGTGATACAGGCTGCTGTATGATCTGTGCAAGATGGGGTACTTTATTATTATAATACACAAGTTTAAGTGAGTCGGGTGACAAAAATGACATCACTAAACACTGTTTACAAACATGTAATTGACAGGATATTCATGGCTCTTAGGTTTTCCTAGCGACAAAGTTATAGCGTATTTGAACTTAGACAAAGGATATGAGCCTATACATCAGTCTCCCCAAAATAAAATATCTCATGATCTGTGAAGACTAGTGATGACTGAATCTATCTTGTTTTGTTTCACCGAAAAATTTGTGAAACAACAAAAAAAAATCACAAAACTTTTATGTCACACATCTTTTCTTGCACAACAATTTTTTTTCCGCCCTATATTTTTTAATCAAACTAATTTAGAGTCTATGGGGGTTTATATTTATGGCACCTTTTTCTTGCTTTGGGGCTATCAAGTCTTGTTGACTGTGCTGAGTGGACCTGTCATGGTTCACTTGCAAACTGGCATTAAAATTTGCTGAATTGCACATTAATTTTTTGCTCAGTTCATTGCTATACACATGCCCTATATTGTTAGAGAACCTTCTACCCACTGTGCTACACCTGCTGTTTCAATAGAAAAACTCCCATGTTGCCAATTTATTAAAAACGTCTCTGATTTATGACATTACCTCTGGTTGACTGCTAATGGTATCTACTAGTAAATCAAAATAATAAAGAAAGGAGAACTTCAACAGAATTTCTGCAAAACTTGTATTCCAGGTTGTGGTTACACATACATAATAAAACTCTTGCATAGATTCTGCTGGAGTTCACCTTTATTATTTTTATTTACTGGCACAGTGGAGTTGTTGGCACAAATTAACTTAATTGGAAGCAGAACATTCAGTTCCTCTTCAGCTGTACAGACCACCAACAGCCCTTTATTTTGGTATCTACTACTACACTAATTTAGAGGCAGATTTACTAAATTCACATGAAGAATTCAAAGTTCGATCAAATTTTTTTTTTAATTGGAATTGGAATTCGAATCTTCGAATATGCAAATTAGGCAAATTCGACCATCGAATATTCAAATTCGAATGATTCCAATATTCGAATAAATAAATAATAAATAAATTCGAATATTCGAAAATTCGATGGTCGAATACTTCCCCTTTAAATTTTAATTCGACCACCTACTTCGCCAAATCAAAGCTACTGGGGATCATTCCCTTAGATCGAAAATAAAAAATTTGATTGATCGATTAAAATCATTCGAATATTCGATTCGAATTCTATTCAAACATTCGATCGATCAAAATTTCTATCGATCGAATTGCGGTATTCGATATTCGAATTTTGAAGGATTTTACTTCCCAACTATTCCCCACTATTCCCTTTTTTTAAGGAAATTTGACCAATAGTAAATCTGCCCCTTAGTAGCTATGTTGCTGTTTAACCAAAATGTACCATCTATACCACTATTAGTTTACAAACACAGGCACAACTAATATATGGGTGATTTGTACCCCTCATTAAAATGAATGAGCCATATATTTATATGAATTTAATCTGAAATACGTGTAATATAATGTTCAATGACTGAGACTGAGAATAGTCATGGATCATATTATCCAAACAACTTCAAGTACCATCTGAGAAGTTACTTGAAAAAACTCCAAACATTGAAGAAAAATATTTTATTAATGTAAAACAGCTCAATTATGCTTATTTACACAAGAGGAGGAGTTCCTCAGGCTGAGGATGAGACTCTTCAACTCCTGCAGCTCCTGCCTCATACCTTTCACCTGCTGGAACAGAAGGAATAGGACATCATTAGGATCCTGAAGAAGCTCCCCAGTCTGTGTTTCCATATCCTGGGGAGATATCAGGGAAGGTGTTACTGCTACAGAAGCTGGTTCTGCCACCTGGGGAGCCAGTGGGTCTGCTGCTTCCACCTCCGGTTCTGCCGCTGCCTCCTTTTCAGTTTGGATAAATTCAGCTGGCAATTGCACAATTTTAATTTGAGTAATACAAACAACACTTGCATTTGTACAGTATGAATTATACAGGATGAGGTGTGGCACGTAACTACAGGAAAAGCATCATCTATAAGGATGGCCGGTATGGGGCGGGCAACACCATTAAAAGAGATTTTTTGCAGCAGATAATCTCCATTTGATTTAAATGTTCTCTATAATTATATGACACTCACCTGTTCCTGATGTAAAAACTTTTAAAATAAGTGAATTTGAAATTGACGAGGGTGTTATTCCAAGAACGTTTGCAATGTGCATTCAATAAATATTTTACTTAATTCCAAGATATTAAGGGATACATGTACTGTTAGTCTGAATTCATTTTGTTCCAACAGCGCCACCTGCTGGTCACTTTCCCACCAGTCTGACCACCAAGTTGTCAAAGAAGTTGTCAGGAGAAAGAAAGAGACTGCTCTGATGTTTTTCTGCTTAGGAAAATAATTAGAAACCTTTCTCGCATCTTTCCTAAGCAGAAGAACATCAGAGGAGCCTCTTTCTTTCTCTGACAACTTCCTTGACTACTTGGTGGTCAGACTGGTGGGAAACTGACCAGAAGGTGGCGCTGTTGTAAGAAATTCATTCATACTAACAGCACATGTATCCCTTAATATCTTGGAATTAAAAAAAAATAAAATAATGACTGTAAATGATGACAGTTCTTAAAATAACATTCCTATTCTTTAATGTATTCACTTAAAAACATGTTTGCTCAAAAATAGCAAAATAAATAGAATGTGTGGTGGTGAAGGTGTTTTTTGACTAATATTTTAACTCTAGGAAATCATTGTATTGTAGTTATGAAGATAGATCAATGTATTCTGTTAGAAAATTCTACAATTGACTTCCTCCTGTATCTCATGGACCAAGTCTAGCCTAGTCTCAACTTAAAGTTGCTTCAGTCTCACAGTATGATGCTCGACTCCATGTACATATTAAATCTGTGCCTCAGGTGCCGTTGCAGCTGCAACATTATCTGCCCTTTTATTGGCCACCACTGGGATCAGCTGACTATAGCTGGTCACAGCCTCACTGCATCTCCACTTAATGTTTTAAAAATGACTGGTAAGTACAACTTTCCCTTGTTTGTTATAGTTTATACAGGAGCCATGACCAGCTCCATGTTGTAACCTTTTCCAGCTATAGTCAGCTGATCCCACTGGTGGCCAATAAAAGGACCACTCTGTGGAGATGAAAGCCTCCACAGACTTTTGCATGGTGTGCCCTAAGGCTATGGACAAAAATGCGGATATGTGAAGAGTTTTCGCTGTGGGTTCACGCCACGGCTGACTGCAGCATAAAAACACAATGGCAGCATTTCCGGAGGTTGAAGCTGCGAGTGTATTTACGCAGGGTTGGCTCTTTTTAAAAGATACGGCATGGACCATGCCAAAAACGCTTCAGATATGAATGTGTCCATAGCCTTAAAGGGCAAGGAAAGGCAAAGAAATAAAATCCCATTTTTACTTTCTTTAATGAAAAAGAAATCTATCTCCAATATACTTTAATTTTAAAATGTGTACTGTTTTTATAAGAAACCTGACTGTATGCAGTGAAATTCTCCCTTCATTTAGTGCTTCTGGCAGGGAAACAATCACTTATGAACAGCAGGGGGAGCCCCTGCCTTACTTACCAGCCATGCAGAACTCAAGCAGACCATACTGAGCATGTGCAGTGCCAGTGTCAGACAAAGATGTATAACAAAGTTACAAGATGACAGCCCCCTGTGGCCAACTTTGAAAGCATAAATCATTTGTTTGATTAGGCTTGTGGTGCAGTAAGTTCATGTTTATGTTTAGTATACAAAATACAGCAATTCTACCCTTATTCTATTTTACACTTTCCTTGCCCTTTAAGAGAGTCTGTAAGAAGGATAATTCAGTAACTGTGTTTTTAGACAGTTAGGCAAGACCAACCCATTCCAAATAAAGCAACAAAAAGTCAACTTTGTAAAGAAAAGTTTTGCACGTGGGCTTATATTTTACATTAAGGCGCCTATTTATGAAACCTCAATTTTTTTCTGGTTGAGTTTGTAGGGTAAAAGTCACATTTTTATAGAGAAAAAAAACCATAAATTTGTTAGAGATTTATTAAACCCCAATAAAAAATATTGCTGCTGCTAACAATCTGAATCCGAAATAAAACCATGTAGAAGTCAATGACAGATGTCAATTTTTACAATTTGAAGATGTTGCTTGACATCATGATCTGCTCTGGATAATCCGAAAAAAGTTTCAGGTGGCAAATAGGAAAAACCAGGTGATTCAAGCGTCAAATTCTAAGAAGTCCTATGAATCTAAT